>VIIQ02000183.1:0-200179 GCA_007449985.2 Desmodesmus armatus
CTCTCAAATGAGGCCCAAACATCAACACACTGTAAATCAAGCTAGTACGCCTTGTGAGTGAATGCACAGCACACCCCATCCACGCTTAATTGCAAGATGTGCATTGTTGACTGTCACAGCAGCACCCCCGGGGGGGGGGGGGCATTCAGCTCCACTAAAGTCTCGCACACCACCAGCACGTTGTATATCAATACTATGGTTCTGAGTGAATGCACACCGCATGTCCCTAACGCTTAATTGTGTTGATGTTTGTGGTACCCCCCCCCCCGCCCCACATTCAGCTCCACCAAAGTCTCGCACATGATCACCACACTGTATTTCATGCTGCTAAAGCTTGTGAGGGGAGGCACACCACATGTCCCTTTGGGCTAAATTGCAGGATGTGTATTTATGGTTCAAGCAGCACTCACCCCCCTCCCCGCCTTGTCCTGCATTCTGCTCCACAAGAGTCTCGCACATCACCACCTCACTGTATATCAAGCTAGTAGAGCTTGTGAGTGAATGCACACCACACTCTCCTCCACGCTAAATTGCAAGATGTGCATTGATGCTTGGCACAGCATCACCCCGGGGGGGGGGGGGATTCAGTTCTACCAAAGTCTCGCACACCACCAGCACGGTGTTTTTCTTGTAGTATGGCTTGTGAGTCAATGCACACCGCTTGTCCTAAATTGTGTTTATGTTTGTGAATCCCCCCCCCCACCCCGCCCCACATTCAGCTCCACTGAAGTCTTGCACATGATCACCACAGTGTATTTCATGCTGCTAAAGCTTGTGAGAGAATGCACACCACATGTCCCTTTGGGCTAAATTGCAGGATGTGTATCTATGGTTCAAGCAGCACTCACCCCCCTCCCCGCCTTGTCCTGCATTCTGCTCCACAAGAGTCTCGCACATCACCACCTCACTGTATATCAAGCTAGTACAGCTTGTGAGTGAATGCACACCACACTCTCCTCCACGCTAAATTGCAAGAGGTGCATTGATGCTGAGCACAGCATCATGCCCCCGCTCATTCAGCTCCACCAATGTCTCGCACACCACCAGCACGGTGTATATCAAGTAGTATGGCTTGTGAGTCAATGCACACCGCTAGTCCTAAGTTGTGTTTATGTTTGTGGTCCCCCCCACCCCACCCCGCCCCCACAATCAGCTCCACCGAAATCTTGCACATGATCACCACACTATATTTCAAGCTGCTAAAGCTTGTGAGGGAATGCACACCACATGTCCCTTTGGGCTAAATTGCAGGATGTGTATTTGTGCTTCGAGCAGCACTTCACCGACCCTCCCCCCTTGTCCTGCATTCAGCTCCACAAAAGTCTCGCACATGACAACCTCACTGTATATCAAGCTAGTACAGCTTGTGAGTGAATGCACACCACACTCTTCTCCACGCTAAAATGCAAGAGGTGCATTGATGCTGAGCACAGCATCACCGCCCCCCCCCCCTTCAGCTCATCCAGAGTCTCGCACACCACCAGCACGTTGTTTATCATGTAGTATGGCTTGTGAGTCAATGCACACCGCTTGTCCTAAATTGTGTTTATGTTTGTGGTCCCCCCCCCCCCGCCCCCACATTCAGCTCGACCAAAATTCTGCACATGATCACCACACTATATAGCTGCTAAAGCTTGTGAGGCAATGTACACCACAAGTCCCTTTGGGCTAATTGCGGGATGTGTATTTATTGTTCGAGCAGCACTTACCCCCCCCCGCCTTGTCCTGCATTCAGCTCCACAAAAGTCTCGCACATCACCACCTCACTGTCTATCAAGATAGAAGAGCTTGTGAGTGAATGCACAGCACACCCTCATCCACGCTTAATTGCAAGATGTGCATTGTTGACTGTCACAGCATCACCCCGGGGGGGGGGGGGGGGCATTCAGCTCCACTAAAGTCTCGCACACCACCAGCACGTTGTATATCAAGTACTATGGCTTCTGAGTGAATGCACACCGCATGTCCCCTAACGCTTAATTGTGTTGATGTTTGTGGTACCCCCCCCCCCCCCCGCCCCACATTCAGCTCCACCAAAGTCTCGCACATGATCACCACACTGTATTTCATGCTGCTAAAGCTTGTGAGGGGAGGCACACCACATGTCCCTTTGGGCTAAATTGCAGGATGTGTATTTATGGTTCAAGCAGCACTCACCCCCCTCCCCGCCTTGTCCTGCATTCTGCTCCACAAGAGTCTCGCACATCACCACCTCACTGTATATCAAGCTAGTAGAGCTTGTGAGTGAATGCACACCACACTCTCCTCCACGCTAAATTGCAAGATGTGCATTGATGCTTGGCACAGCATCACCCCCGGGGGGGGGATTCAGTTCTACCAAAGTCTCGCACACCACCAGCACGGTGTTTTTCTTGTAGTATGGCTTGTGAGTCAATGCACACCGCTTGTCCTAAATTGTGTTTATGTTTGTGAATCCCCCCCCCCCCCCGCCCCACATTCAGCTCCACTGAAGTCTTGCACATGATCACCACAGTGTATTTCATGCTGCTAAAGCTTGTGAGAGAATGCACACCACATGTCCCTTTGGGCTAAATTGCAGGATGTGTATCTATGGTTCAAGCAGCACTCACCCCCCTCCCCGCCTTGTCCTGCATTCTGCTCCACAAGAGTCTCGCACATCACCACCTCACTGTATATCAAGCTAGTACAGCTTGTGAGTGAATGCACACCACACTCTCCTCCACGCTAAATTGCAAGAGGTGCATTGATGCTGAGCACAGCATCATGCCCCCGCTCATTCAGCTCCACCAATGTCTCGCACACCACCAGCACGGTGTATATCAAGTAGTATGGCTTGTGAGTCAATGCACACCGCTAGTCCTAAGTTGTGTTTATGTTTGTGGTCCCCCCACCCCACCCCGCCCCCACAATCAGCTCCACCGAAATCTTGCACATGATCACCACACTATATTTCAAGCTGCTAAAGCTTGTGAGGGAATGCACACCACATGTCCCTTTGGGCTAAATTGCAGGATGTGTATTTGTGCTTCGAGCAGCACTTCACCGACCCTCCCCCCCTTGTCCTGCATTCAGCTCCACAAAAGTCTCGCACATGACAACCTCACTGTATATCAAGCTAGTACAGCTTGTGAGTGAATGCACACCACACTCTTCTCCACGCTAAAATGCAAGAGGTGCATTGATGCTGAGCACAGCATCACCGCCCCCCCCCCCCTTCAGCTCATCCAGAGTCTCGCACACCACCAGCACGTTGTTTATCATGTAGTATGGCTTGTGAGTCAATGCACACCGCTTGTCCTAAATTGTGTTTATGTTTGTGGTCCCCCCCCCCCCCCCCCGCCCCCACATTCAGCTCGACCAAAATTCTGCACATGATCACCACACTATATAGCTGCTAAAGCTTGTGAGGCAATGTACACCACAAGTCCCTTTGGGCTAATTGCGGGATGTGTATTTATTGTTCGAGCAGCACTTACCCCCCTCCCCGCCTTGTCCTGCATTCAGCTCCACAAAAGTCTCGCACATCACCACCTCACTGTCTATCAAGATAGAAGAGCTTGTGAGTGAATGCACACCGCTTGTCCTAAATTGTGTTTATGTTTGTGGTACCACCCCCCCTGCGCCACATTCAGCTCCACCATATTCTTGTACATGATCACCACACTGTATTTCAAGCTGCTAAAGCTTGTGAGGGGAGGCACACCACAAGTCCCTTTGGGCTAAATTGCAGGATGTGTATTTGTGCTTCGAGCAGCACTTCATCGACCCTCCCCCCCCTTGTCCTGCATTCAGCTCTACAAAAGTCTCACACATCACCGCCTCACTGTATATCAAGCTAGTACAGCTTGTGAGTGAATGCACACCACACTCTCCTCCACGCTAATTTGCAAGATGTGCATTGTTGACTGTCACAGCATCACCCCCAGGGGGAAGGGCATTCAGCTCCACTAAAGTCTCGCACACCACCAGCACGCTGTATATCAAGTAGTATGGCTTGTTAGTGAATGCACACCGCTTGTCCTAAATTGTGTTTATGTTTGTGGTACCACCCCCCCTGCGCCACATTCAGCTCCACCATATTCTTGTACATGATCACCACACTGTATTTCAAGCTGCTAAAGCTTGTGAGGGGAGGCACACCACAAGTCCCTTTGGGCTAAATTGCAGGATGTGTATTTGTGCTTCGAGCAGCACTTCATCGACCCTCCCCCCCCTTGTCCTGCATTCAGCTCTACAAAAGTCTCACACATCACCGCCTCACTGTATATCAAGCTAGTACAGCTTGTGAGTGAATGCACACCACACTCTCCTCCACGCTAATTTGCAAGATGTGCATTGTTGACTGTCACAGCATCACCCCCAGGGGGAAGGGCATTCAGCTCCACTAAAGTCTCGCACACCACCAGCACGCTGTATATCAAGTAGTATGGCTTGTTAGTGAATGCACACCGCTTGTCCTAAATTGTGTTTATGTTTGTGGTACCACCCCCCCCCCTGCGCCACATTCAGCTCCACCAAAATCTTGTACATGATCACCACACTGTATTTCAAGCTGCTAAAGCTTGTGAGGGGAGGCACACCACAAGTCCCTTTGGGCTAAATTGCAGGATGTGTATTTGTGCTTCGAGCAGCACTTCATCGACCCTCCCCCCCTTGTCCTGCATTCAGCTCTACAAAAGTCTCACACATCACCGCCTCACTGTATATCAAGCTAGTACAGCTTGTGAGTGAATGCACACCACACTCTCCTCCACGCTAATTTGCAAGATGTGCATTGTTGACTGTCACAGCATCACCCCCAGGGGGAAGGGCATTCAGCTCCACTAAAGTCTCGCACACCACCAGCACGCTGTATATCAAGTAGTATGGCTTGTTAGTGAATGCACACCGCTTGTCCTAAATTGTGTTTATGTTTGTGGTACCACCCCCCCCCCCTGCGCCACATTCAGCTCCACCAAAATCTTGTACATGGTCACCACACTGTATTTCAAGCTGCTAAAGCTTGTGAGGGGAGGCACACCACAAGTCCCTTTGGGCTGAATTGCAGGATGTGTATTTATGCTTCGAGCAGCACTTACCCCCCTCCCCGCCTTGTCCTGCATTCAGCTCCACAAAAGTCTGGCACATTACCACCTCACTGTATATCAAGCTAGTAGAGCTTGTGAGTGAATGCACACTACACTCTCCTCCACGCTAAATTGCAAGATGTGCATTGTTGACTGTCACAGCATCACCCCGGGGGGGGGGGGGCATTCATCTCCACTAAAGTCTCGCACACCACCAGCACGTTGTATATAAAGTTGTATGGCTTGTGAGTGAATGCACACCGCTTGTCCTAAATTGTGTTTATGTTTGTGGTACCCCCCCCCCCCCCCTTGTGCCACATTCAGCTCCACCAAACTCTTGCACATGATCACAACACTGTATTTCAAGCTGCTAAAGCTTGTGAGGCAATGCACACCACAAGTCCCTTTGGGCTAAATTGCAGGATGTGTATTTGTGCTTTGATTAGCACTCACCCCCCTCCCCCCCTTGTCCTGCATTCAGCTCCACAGAAGTCTCGCACATGACAACCTCACTGTATATCAAGCTAGTAGAGCTTGTGAGTGAATGCACACCACACTCTCCTCCACGCTAAATTGCAAGAGGTGCATTGATGCTGAGCACAGCATCATGCCTCCGCTCATTCAGCTCATCCAGAGTCTCGCACACCACCAGCACGTTGTATATCAAGCAGTATGGCTTGTGAGTCAATGCACACCGCTTGTCCTACATTGTGTTTATGTTTGTGATCCCCCCCCCCCCCCTGCCCCCACATTCAGCTCCACCAAAGTCTCGCACATCACCACCTCGCTGTATTTCATGCTGCTAAAGCTTATGAGAGAATGCACACCACATGTCCCTTTGGGCTCAACTGCAGGATGTGTATTTGTGCTTCGAGCAGCACTCACCCCCCTCCCCCCCTTGTCCTGCATTCAGCTCCACAAAAGTCTCGTACATCACCACCTCACTGTATATCAAGCTAGTAGAGCTTGTGAGTGAATGCACACCACACTCTCGTCCACGCTAAATTGCAAGAGGTGCATTGATGCTGAGCACAGCATCACCGCCCCCCCCCCCATTATTCAGCTCATCCACAGTCTCGCACACCACCAGCACGTTGTTTATCATGTAGTATGGCTTGTGAGTCAATGCACACCGCTTGTCCTAAATTGTGTTGATGTTTGTGGTCCCCCCCCCCCCCGCCCCCACATTCAGCTCCACCAAAATGTTGCACATGATCACCACACTATATAGCTGCTAAAGCTTGTGAGGCAATGCACACCACAAGTCCCTTTGGGCTAATTGCGGGATGTGTATTTATTGTTCGAGCAGCACTTACCCCCCTCCCCGCCTTGTCCTGCATTCAGCTCCACAAAAGTCTTGCACATCACCACCTCACTGTCTATCAAGATAGAAGAGCTTGTGAGTGAATGCACACCACACTCTCCTCCACGCTAAATTGCAAGATGTGCATTGTTGACTGTCACAGCATCATCCCGGGGGGGGGGGGGGGCATTCAGCTCCACTAAAGTCTCGCACACCACCAGCACGTTGTATATCAAGTAGTATGGGTTCTGAGTGAATGCACAGCGCATGTCCGTTAACGCTTAATTGTGTTGATGTTTGTGGTACCCCCCCCCCCCCTTGTCCTGCATTGAGCTCCACCAAAGTCTCGCACATGATCACCACACTGTATTTCAAGCTGCTAAAGCTTGTGAGGGAAGGCACACTACACTCTCCTCCACGCTGAATTGCAGGATGTGTATTTGTGCTTCGAGCAGCACTTCACCGACCCTCCCCCCCCCCTTGTCCTGCATTCAGCTCCACAAGAGTCTCACACATCACCGCCTCACTGTATATCAAGCTAGTACAGCTTGTGAGTGAATGCACACCTCACTCTCGTCCACGCTAATTTGCAAGATGCGCATTGTTGACTGTCACAGCATCACCCCGGGGGGGGGGGGATTCAGTTCTACCAAAGTCTCGCACACCACCAGCACGCTGTATATCAAGTAGTATGGCTTGTTAGTGAATGCACACCGCTTGTCCTAAATTGTGTTTATGTTTGTGGTACCACCCCCTCCCCCTGCGCCACATTCAGCTCCACCAAAATCTTGTACATGATCACCACACTGTATTTCAAGCTGCTAAAGCTTGTGAGGGGAGGCACACCACATGTCCCTATGGGCTAACTTGCATGATGTGTATTTATGCTTCGAGCAGCACTTCACCGACCCCCCCCCTGTCCTGCATTCAGCTCCACAAAAGTCTGGCACATTACCACCTCACTGTATATCAAGCTAGTAGAGCTTGTGAGTGAATGCACACTACACTCTCCTCCACGCTAAATTGCAAGATGTGCATTGTTGACTGTCACAGCATCACCCCCGGGGGGGGGGGGCATTCAGCTCCACTAAAGTCTCGCACACCACCAGCACGTTGTATATCAAGTAGTATGGCTTCTGAGTGAATGCACAGCGCATGTCCGTTAACGCTTAATTGTGTTGATGTTTGTGGTACCCCCCCCCCCCCCTTGTCCTGCATTGAGCTCCACCAAAGTCTCGCACATGATCACCACACTGTATTTCAAGCTGCTAAAGCTTGTGAGGGAAGGCACACTACACTCTCCTCCACGCTGAATTGCAGGATGTGTATTTGTGCTTCGAGCATACAGCATGTCCATTGCAGCCAGCTCGTGGTGCATGCTTGCCAATGTACACGTGATGGGTTCTCGATTCATTCATACCATGAGGCAATTGCATGGGCCACGCATCGGTTTGTGTGTGGTTTATGGTTTAAGACTACACTGCACACACTTCAGGACACCCCTCACATAATTGGGTGACAACCTCTTTCTTATCAAACCGTGATTGGCAGGCCTGCTCGGCGCAGACGTGCTTGTTTCGATCCAATATCGATGAAAGCTCCCTGTTGCAGTTTGCAAAAAGTGTATGGGGGTCCGGAAGCTGGTGGGAGAACAGTAGCTGTAGTGGGGAACCAACGGACACACCATTAGTTTAGCGGTGCACCCGCTGTGGCGGCCGCTGTTCTGGGACCATTAGCAACCAGGCACCCCGTGGTTGATCCCTGTTACCAGGGGGCCTGGGCGTCTGCAAGGTGACAGATACAAAGGTACGAAAGATCATGAAATAGCCTTGTTGCGAGGGAACGCGCTATCTAAGAAAAAAGCAGCCCAGCTGTGGTAGAGGGGCTGCAAGACCATGCTGGCGTCTATTGATAGTCAGACAGGCCACCGACACAAGCCATGTGAACGGTTCACCAGCTGCTGTTATGACAGTGAAAGCTTCATCACGCCTTGTTGGGTGCTTGCGGTGGCCAGTTGACTGCGGAAAGTAAACACCAGAAAAACTGAGCATTTTCACTCACTCGACTGTGTACGTCTTGCCGTAGCCCAGATCAACTTTGAACGTATCATATGCAGCAAATTATGCTGCTTAGCCGGATCAACTACAAAATCAACTTGGAACCCTCAGATCAAGTGCAGCCGCACCTTGTCACAGACTTGTTTGGCTGCCCTTACCCGGGAGGGGGCCGCGGGACTCAAGAAAGTTCTTGACACCATTACGAGAAGTCAAATGGGGCCAATCCAGCCATCCATCCCCCGCGGGACCCCAAAAGCCCCCCAGGCCCGGGCGGCAGGGGGGGGGGGGGCTCTCTGAGCCTGTTGGTTACTGTAACGGTATTGTGCGAGTACCAAAAGGTGTGCAGTCGGTAGCAAATGACAAAGCTTACAGTTAAGCCGCATTCGCCATCAATGGGCCCTGTAACAAGAGAGTTGGGACAACCCGGTCGACAAAGTCAATTGGCCCCAGACACCCACCCACCCACCCTGCCGTAAACCCTTCAGGTTGATTGAAAATCAGCTCAAGTTGAAGCTGCTGATGCTTGTAACATATCCTGAAATTATCAGGCCTAAGTGTGGGATGGTGCTGATGTCTTACTGAGTGCCCCCCCCCCCAACAAACCCCCGGCCTAAGTCAGATGCTGCAGTACAGCAAATCCCAGACCTTTACCTGCCAGGGTCCCGAAATCGGGACCAGAAATGCAGTCTGCATCGAGGCCTATATCTGTTTGAGGAATTTTCCAATTCATTTGCAATCTCCCTGCCTGGTGCGACACTTTTGACTTGGTGTATATACCACTTTTGGCTGTCATGTGGGTGTGAGGCCTATGTGCTGTATCTGAATAAGTTGTACACATTAACAGCTTTGTTTTGATCCAAATTGCGAGGAGATGATCGCGGGCCGTTCAGTCGTCAAATTTCGACATCCCCCACAGGGTTCAGTGGTTTTTTCTTGTTAGCAGCTTTAAGCTGCTGCTAAACACTATTTAAGGTTGAAAGCGGCTTGTTGCTCATTCGATCTCGCAGTTCTTTGATTGCAGGCTTTCTTGTTCCCTGAAAATACACATCAAGCATTCATAAGGCTCAGGAAGGCAGCAGCACAGAGGCGGTTGACTGCTGCTTGAGGGCAATTGCCCTGTGGCTTGATATGCCACTGTGCAGAGGTGCGGTTACGTCTTGTAGCATCATACTGAGGTCCTTGCAGTGCTGTTCAGCACTGATGGGCCAATTCAGATGCAAGCCACATAGATCGATCCTGCGATCACTATTGAGGAGTCAGGCCTCAGCCAAGGTTGAAGCACAGTTCCTACAATTGGAAACCAAACCAGTAGATAAACATGTGTGTCAAACTCCCTTTGTGTGAACATGCAGATGCATCCGCCGAAATGCGCACTCGACACAACAGACCCAACACCTTGAACAGTTTCTGACCCTGCTCACTCAACAGCCGTCTGGGTTGAATGTGGCTGAGCCGTGTGACAAGTTGTAAGTCTTTCCAGCAAATGTGCTGTGCCCACCCTCGTGCTGCACAAGGTTTGGCACAATGACATGCTCATTGCAGCACTCTGTAGTCCTCCATCAACCAGTCCACTGGCTTTTTAACAAAATGTAGCCGAACATACTTAGCTAAGCCCTGTGCCAGCTCCCTTGGCATACAGAATGCAACCATGCCCACAGGCGTCCCAGCATTTATGTAGGATGTGATCCGGCCATGATCGCCGGAGGAGTACATGCTGATGAAGTCCCGCGTCCGTTGGTGTTCTGGCAACCCAGCAAGAAACGTCTGAAGTTTATCAAGAAAACCCCCTGCCAGTCGAATATCATCTTGCAAGTGTATGTAGTAGCTTGCCTTGCTGTCTGCCTGCAGTGCTGCTTCTATCGTAGACGCGGTGTCAAGGGCTTCTTTTGATCGCCACCAGATGCGTTCAGGTGGGTCACCAAATGAGGGTGGCAGGCCACTAAGGTTGGCTGCCAGTAAAGCTGCATGCAAACCTTTGTTTGACCTGATCAACAGCCCCTTCGTTGCAGATCGTGCCAAACCGGCTCATTCCTCATCGACAGCAGGGCTGTATGCTGGGTGGCTGGAACCTCCCCGTTGAACAAGACAACACGAGGGTTGGCAACCTTTGATGAGCGCAGGCCACAGCTGAGGTTATGGAGTGTTGATGCGATGTAGTTGTAGTTTCCTGGTCTGTGGCCAGAACTAATCCCCACAACAAAACTGGGGTGAAATCCCTTGGATGCGTTGAACTCAAGACGACTCCGGCCCTGTGTTGTGACATTCATCCTAATGAACCATGTTTGGCACAAACACACCACGACGATCAAAACCACCAACGTTGTATCGAAAGCACGACGTCGGACTCCATGCACCCGAAATTCTTTTGCACCGACCATCACATGCCTCACATACAAGTGTGAACAACCAGTACTTCTTTGCTCGAAGGAGGATCTCCGAAAAGGCTGTTTTGAAGGAGCGGAGCTCCGAACAGCCTGTGGTCCTCCAGCCATGCCATGCAGGTTTAGGGAGGAAGGAACGAATTTGCGAAAAGGCAGACGCCAAACGAGTGCGAAACGAAATCAACCGTGTGAAGGACAATTGACGAAGACCATACGAAGCGCATCTTGGATCCGGGACCAGCACTGTGTGCGGGGTGCAAAATCCGGTTGAACTCACGATCCTTGCTGCTGCTGTAGAGCCAACGGCGCATTCCGCCCTCATTATATGCGCGTTCGATTTGTGATATGAATGTATGGCGTTGGGTGTAATCAGAGGGCATGCACCCACCACACATCATCCAAGAACAATTCGCAGCTCGAGCATCGCACGTGCAGTGCACCTCCGGTCCTCGAAACTTCCAAAATACAAATTTCAGGGGACCACCTTGTCACAGCATGCAATCCCTGTGTGTGCCTGCAGCTGGGTGGGAGCACCCCACTGGCACCCGAGGCCCCACTGTGGGTAGGTAGACCGTGCTGCCGCGCGCAGTTACCCTGTTCAGTCGCTCTGTGCAGTAATCAGAAGCATGTACGAAAGCTTCTACTGTCTGTGGGTGTCTGTGGCTGCCAGCTGTTACACCAGCGTCCAATTTGTGAACACCGACGGTATTCGCCCCCTTCCTCTGCCACACGGTGTTCGCCCCCTTCCTCTGTACGGCTGCACTAGGTCACCAAGATTGAGTGGTAAAAGCAGGGGGAGGAAGGTGCGCTTCACTGGGGCCCCCTGCTACCCCCCTGGGCTATGCTTTACTGCTAAGGAGTTTGAAAGCATGGCCCTGGCTGCACTGTGTCACCTAGGTTGAGTGATCCCCCTGCGCCCCCCGCCCCCCCTTGATTGCTGGGCGCCCCCCACCCCCCTGATCATCAATGATTGACACTGCTGCGATATGTCACTGCACGCACGCATGCACGCACACACAATTCGACAATCACATCCACACATGCACCTCTTCATTCATATACTATAGGAGAATAGGGTTAGTAATCTATGTGCTTAACACACACACACACACCATGGCATGTCATGTCCATTCCTCAATGTACTGCCGAAGTCTTTGATATGATATGTGCTGCCAAACCATGTGTGCTCTCCACACAACATTTCACACACAACCTAGCATGCATACAACTGGTTGCAATGCAGCATGCAACAACACAATTGCCCGCCGTCCTGCATACTCACAGTGTCTCTTGCGCACCACCACCAACTTTGTAAACGCTTCAGGCAGTGCCACAGCCAACAGCATGTGTGAGGGATGCAGAAGACATGCAGCCTGCATGTTTGCATCCAAGCCTATCAGCTGAGCAAAACTTGCATGTCCGGGAAACTAGAGGTTGAAAGTAACGCATGTTGAAGCGCTCGTGTGTGCTTGTCCGCGTGTGTGTGTGTGTGTGTGTGTGTGTGTGTGTGTGTGTGTGTGTGTGTGTGTGTGTGTGTGTGTGTGTGTGTGTGTGTGTGTGTGTGTGTGTGTGTGTGTGTGTGGGGGGGGGGGGGGGGTGTGTGTGGGGGTGGGGGGGTGGGGGTGGGGGTGGGGGGGGGGGGGGTGGGGGGGGGGGGGGGGGGGGGGGGGGGGGGGGGGGGGGGTGGGGGGGGGGGGGTGTGGGGGGTGTGGGTGTGTGTGTGGTGTGTGTGTGTGTGTGTGTGTGTGTGTGTGTGTGTGTGTGTGTGTGTGTGTGTGTGTGTGGTGTGGTGTGTGTGTGTGTGTGTGTGTGTGTGTGTGTGTGTGTGTGTGTGTGTGTGTGTGTGTGTGTGTGTGTGGTGTGTGTGTGTGTGTGTGTGGTGTGTGTGTGTGTGTGTGTGTGTGTGTGTGTGGGGGTGGTGTGTGTGTGTGTGTGGTGTGGGGGTGTGTGTGGTGGTGGGGGGGGGGGGGGTGGGTGGGGGTGTGGGGGTGTGGGGGTGTGGGGGTGTGTGGGGGGGGGGGGGGGTGGGGGTGGGGGTGGGGGGGGGGGGGGGTGGGGGGTGGGTGGGGGTGGGGGTGGGGGTGGGGGGGGGGGGGGGGTGGGGGTGGGGGTGGGGGTGGGGGGTGGGGGGTGGGGGGTGGGGTGTGTGTGTGTGTGTGTGTGTGTGTGTGTGTGTGTGTGTGTGTGTGTGTGTGTGTGTGTGTGTGTGTGTGTGGTGTGTGTGTGTGTGTGTTGTGTGTGTGTGTGTGTGTGTGTGTGTGTGTGTGGTGTGTGTGTGTGTGTGTGGGTGTGTGTGTGTGTGTGTGTGGTGTGTGTGTGGTGGTGTGTGTGTGTGTGTGTGTTGTGTGTGTGTGTGTGTGTGTGTGTGTGTGTGTGTGTGTGTGTGTGTGTGTGGGGGGGGGGGGGGGGTGTCACTGACAGCAGTGCTGGCCAAGGCAGTGGGGGTTGGCAGGGTGCCAGGTGGTGCCAGTCAGGTTTGGAGGCAGATGAGGAGGTGCACAGGGCGTAGGCTGCTCAGGGCACAGCTGTGGAGTAGGCTGGCTTGTGGAAGGCAGGCGTTGTGTTGTGCCATGACAGGCTGTATATTGTGGCAGGGGTGCGCATTGTGCAAACTTGGCCTGCCTTGCCAGGCCAACAAAGGACCCTAAAGGCTTGAGAATTGAATTGACCTCCACCGCTCTGGTATCCTGTGGTGCGTGCAGCTTCAACAGTCTGGCCACATACTTACGGATGGCAGTAAAACCCAGCAGTTCGAACTTCATTGCTGAGTGTCTGTGTGGGTGGGTGGGTGGGTGGGTAAGTGTCTGGGTGGGTGGGAGGGGGGCATGTGTGTTTTCTTCATGGTCGACTTCTAGTAGTAGGTTTGAGGAGGCAGTATTTTTACCCCCCCCCCCCACCCCCGACTTAGACATAGAAAGATGACAAGGTAACTTCGGCACCAACAGCCGAGAACACGTTTGCTGGCCGATGTCAGGTACTCCAGGGGTGGATGCTGCTGAAAAGCATATCCTTCAGCTGTGCCAGAACTGAATACGGCTATTAAATGACTCATGTTTAACAGTGCATGTCACCGGTACCAGTTGGAGCCGCTGGATTGAAATTTGATGGACTTAGCTAATAGCCTGCTGCTGGCAGTGGTCGTGTGAGCATCACTCGACTCAGCTCACAATTTGTGTGTCGTGCAGTGTAATCTATCTCACTCTCCCACTCTCGTTCGTTCCACTGGAACCTCTGAGCGGTGATCCCAGATCTCTTCCAGCTCCGGGTAGAGAATCTCTTTACAAGCACGCCCTCAGTTGTAAACGGCGCTCCTGCGCTACACCCGTCGAACAGGCCGCGGTGGTGTTTTTCCCGCTCCCCTGTGTGTGCGGTTCGGTTTGCAAACCTGCCAGGCAGTGGGGGGGGTCCCCCCTTTTTTGGACGATACTTGCCTGCTGAGCTGTGGTTGCTACTCAGCTTGCTGGGTCGCATGGCACAGGGTTGAAAGGCACCCTGTCTCAACATAGCAGTGCAACACAGTGACGGGGGGGTTTAATGCTTCTCTAGAGAAAAGATCTGTTTGTGTGTCTGCTGGCAGGCTGGCAAGGCAGGGGGGGTCCCCCCTTTTGTGGGTGGTTTCCCTGTTGTGGTGTGTTTGATGCTGGTTGCGCTTGATGAGGTCAGTGCTGTGGTGGTTGGTCGTATGTACATGCGTTGCTCCTGCATTGCTGCTGTGTCTTCGGCCAAGGCAGCAGTGATGGTCTGCTGCTGCAGTCTGCACACAACCACTAGGACCAGAGTGCTGGCCAGCACATGGGTGTGCTAATGCCGCCCTTGTGTGCTGCTTGGATGGTGTGTAACCAGCTAGAAGCAACTTGCCAACCCCAAGTTGGGGTCCCCCGCCTCCCTCTGGCATTGCTTTGATGCCGACGCAGCTACTAGCCGTGGCACTGCCTCTTTTGTGGAGGGGGGAGACCCCCCTCACACTCCCCCCATCAAGGGCCAATGCATGGCCCCTTCCCCCCAGCTGGCATGTGGGGTCGATGAGAAACTCCGGTAAGGCAGCCCCTAATGCTATGGTGCGGCGTTGTTAAGCCTCGGGCAAGTTGCCCGACAGCCAGGTGGCTCAGGCTGTTTCGGTGACACGATCGACGTGTACCTCGTTTGGATCGAACACAGCAGCAGTGCCTCGATTTAATTCATAATGTACCTCGATTGATTTATTTCTGCTGAAAAGCATGTTTTCCGATGCCATTGACGCTCCTCTGCCTTTCAGAAGGTACCGATAGACGGGTGGCGCCACGGTCCTCCCAGCAAGCACCGACATCCCACAGCTATTACTTTCAGTCACAGCCACCTGGCCAGTCGTGTACAGCCATGGCGGAGGCAAATGGCCACGCTCCATCAAGCAACGGGGCCTGCTGTGTCCCTCCAGACACATACACCCCCAAGAACATCATGTGAGCAAGCGGCCGATGTGATTGGTGTGATCTCGAGGCCACACCTTCTAGCCCCACTACATTTGGGGGGTGCCGCTGTCTGCCCTGGCCAACTGGACATGGGTGCTCCCTTGACTCCCCTGCAGGATCACGGGAGGGTGTGGCTTCATTGCGTCTCATGTGGTGATCCGCCTGGCCAAGCGGTATCCACAGTATCAGGTGGGTTCACCCCTGTGCTACGAGGCAGTGAGGGCCGGGAAAACGGCGCACCCCACACCAGCAGTCTGCTGCAAAGCTAGCAGATGTGCTGATCCTGTGCCCTTTTATGACGCCTGCAGATTGTTGTGCTGGACAAGTGGACTACTGTGCCAGCGTCAGGAACCTGGACAGCGTGATGGAGCAGCCAAACGTGAAGGTCAGCCCATTGAGCACAGGAGGATGTGGTCTGGTGCAGCATGCAGCCGTGGGACGCTTGCAGGTTGCAGGTGCACCCCTTGCAAAGTCATCAAGCAGCACACCGAAGCTAAGATACTCCAGCCCTGGCAGCATGGTCACTTTCTGACAGGGCCCTGCAGCACAGAAATAGCTCCACCTAGACTGACGGGGTGCTCTCTGTTACGTGCTCCTGCAGTTGGTCAAGGGAGACATCCAGTCTATGGATCTGCTCAGCTTTGTTTTACAAGCAGAGGATATTGACACCGTCATGCACTTCGCAGCACAGGTGGGCCATCACAGCATGGGTAACCACAGCTTGTGCAGCAGCCTGCAGCATGGGTTCGGCATGCCCTCAGCACAGTGCCGGCAAGCAGTGTGTCCGTGACAGTGCAGCACGCTGTCTAGACTCTTGCAGCTGTACCTACGTGTGCAGCACAGTGGCCACTGGCGCAGCAAAACAAGCATCTGACCGCATATTCCTGCAGCATGCTGCACCCACCTCACATTGTCCTGTGTGTATTGCTCCTGCAGACGCATGTGGACAACAGCTTTGGTAACAGCTTGGCTTTTTCCATGAACAACACTTACGGCACACATGTCATGCTGGAGGCTGCGCGCATGACAGGCACCATCAAACGGTTCATCAACGTTTCCACTGACGAGGTTTTGGTGAAACAAGCTTGGGCAAGGATGAAGGTGGGTTGAAGTGGGCATGTGGAGCCTGCCTGCAGGCATGCACGGCAGTAGCATCGCAAGCAAATGCTGCAGCGTCGTGAGCCATAATCCCCGCGCTGGTGCTGGCCATCCTGGTCCTGCTGGCCATGTTTGCACAGCCATGCAGAGGGGCTGCCTGGAGCCAACACATCTGCACTCCTGCAACATTGGCATGCAGCGGCATGACGTTTGTAGGCATGGTAACAGCCCCACCCCTTCCTGCGCCCTGACTCTGTGCTGGTGTGTTTGCTTGCTGCATGCTGCAGGACTCTTGGAGCACAGCCAGCTGGAGCCACAACCCCTACTCAGCAGCAAAGGCTGGTGCAGAGTGATGTGCAAAGCCTACATGACCTCGTATAAGCTGCCGATCATCATCACCCGCGGCAACAACGTGTACGGCCCACACCAGGTGTGTGCACGGCGCAGCTTCCAGCAGTGTGACGTGCAAGCTGCATGCGCATGCCGACATGGTGCAGTGCGTGGGGTTCTGCCGACTGCAGCAGTAGCTATCAGCCAGCTGCACAACAGGTTGACCTGCAGAGGAGCAACCAACTCTTGCCTCCGCTGATGGCACATGATGTGCTGTGATGATTTTTCGGTGCTCAAGCATGCAAGCGCCATGTGGCTCGACATGCTTTTTCCTGCAGTTCCCAGAAAAGATGATCCCCAAGTTTACGCTGCTGGCAGCCCGGAGTGCTGACCTGCCCATTCACGGTGACGGCCTGGCCGTGCGCAGGTGCGCTGGTTGTGTAGATGTCAGGTGCACTCACTGCCACTGCACAGTTGGCCATGCGCGTGCTATCACAATTACACAGCTGGCAACAGCACTGCTGCAAGTTGTTGGACATTGTTGATTTGGTGTTGAGACTTCAGTTCTTGCGGGTCGAGCGCTCTTTTGGGAGAGCCTCAACACATGCCTGTGTATGTGTGTCTGCCTGCAGCTATCTGTTTGTCGAGGATGTTGCAGAGGCCTTTGACACAGTCCTGCACAAGGTGAGCAGACCGGGGGTTCTAGCGCAAATTCCTCTGGGACATAGGCAGCTGCACAACGGAAATAATGCCGCCAACACAGTGCCGGCAGCTCCTGGTGACAGGGCCGCAGTCTACTCTGCCTGCAGCACACCATTACACTTTGCAGCCACCCGCTGCCTGTTGGCATGATCGTTTGTTGTGCTTTCGCAGGGTGAGACTGGGGAGGTGTACAACATTGGCACAGAGAAGGAGCGCACAGTGAAGGAGGTGCGATCAGTGCTTGTTGTCTGTGGCCAGCCCTTCTGCTGTGCTGTCCAGCCTGTGCATGTTGTCAGTCCCCGTCTGCGTGTGCTTGTAGGGTTAGCCGTGACGACAGCATTGTTCTTGCCTGCTGGCCCCAACCACCCGTGCATATGAATTGTTGCGTTTGTACTGGCAGCACTGTGTCGAGCATGTGGGTGTCGGGGACGGTCTATTGGTTTACCTTTCACGGTTGGTCCTGTGCAGTCTAATTGGCCACCATGCATATGGTTGTTGCCTTTCAACGGGCAGCACTGTGTGGAGCGTGCAGGCGTCATGAAATGTCTAGTTGGTTGTTTGCCTTTCACAACTGGTCCTGTGCCATACCGTTGGTGCTGCTGTAGGTCGCAATGGACATTGCTGCTGCCTTCCAGCTGCCAGCCAGCAAGGTAGTGCATGTCAAGGTGAGCTGCAGTGGCTAGTATCAGGCAGGAAAAAAAGCAGTTGTGCAATCACACAGATGTATGCGGTGGTAAGAAGAAAGAGGGGCTCGGCAAACAATTCACATGGCATGTTGGCGCGTCGGTGTGTCACTTTTGTCATGCCGCAGCAGCAGCATTCCGTGGGTCACAAAAAGGGTGTGATCACACAAACGACTGCTGGGGAGCTCAATTGTTTCAACTCAAGGGGTTGGAAGGTACACCTCAAGGGCGCCCTTGTGCTGTGTACTGCCTGCAGGACCGCGCCTTCAATGACAGGCGCTATTACATCGGCAGCAGCAAGCTGGGCGCGCTGGGCTGGGTGGAGCGCACCACCTGGGAAAAGGGTCTGCAGAGAAACCATTGATTGGTGAGTGTAAGGCAGCGAGCAGCAGGGGGGAACGGGTGCAGGTTGTTGGTTACACGCATAGCCGGCAACACAGGTTGCTGTGGGGGCGCAGATGCATCGCGTGTGCCGATATCCTGTCCTCTGCACCTGGGCACACATGTAGCAGCAAAATTTTGACACAAATGTTGTTAGCAAAGATTGGTGTGCTTTTCTGACTTTGGTGTGTCTTTTGTGTGCTGGTATGCTGCGCAGGTACATGCAAACCAAGTGCGATGACTACTGGCAAGGAGACCTGGAGTCCGCCCTCAAGGCCCACCCAGTGATTCTGGGCACAGGCGTCACCCCAGTCGTCACCATCAAGTAAACAGTGCTGCAGCTGCTGTGAACAGTGCACGCTGTGTTCTGTGCAGAGAGGCAGCTGTGTGTTCTTTCGGTGTTGTGTTAACGGCATGCTGGAGGACAGGAATGGACTGATTCTGCAGCAATAGACTGAGGCCCTCATACCCTTGAAGTAGAAGGGGTGGGCTGTGCGGTGCATGACAGGCACTGGGGTGGGGTGCTGGGTTTGTGAGGTGTGCTTACTAAGCACACAAGTAGTACTTGTGCTGTGCTGTCCATGATTTTTTGGTACTGTCCCAGCCCTGCTGTTATTGTGGGGGACTGCTGTGTACTGCAGCGATACAAGCATTCAGTAGCACACAGTTCAACATGAATCTACTGCCAGTAAGTGGGTTGCTGGCTGCCAGGCACCCATCATCCTTCATCTATGAGCTTTCTTTGCTTCAATTGGTTTGATACTTGGTCAAGCTGGCATCACTTACGCATGCCAATGCCACACCACCCTCTGCAGGCCTCACTGGCACAGCTGAGCGCACTTGCCCTGTTATCAGGCAGCTAGTCTGGGTTGTATCTTCCAAGCTGCAGCAGCTGTGGGCTTTTGTGGGTCGTGTTGAGTGTCAGGGGTGGAGCTGACAACAGCAGTACAGGTGCTGCTGTTTTGGATTGTGATTCCTTCTTGTGGTGACACACCTTGTCAAGACATGGCAAGGGTGGCCATGCTGCGCTGGCTTGTGCTGTGGTGTCGCATGTGGAAGCTGACTTGAGTGTAGAATCTTACATGCTGAAATCGTCGCAACACCTGCAGACTTGGCTCTTGTTCACCAGCTGTGCATATGTGCCATGCTGCCGTTGCCGTCATCTTGAACCTTTGAACAGAAAGATAAACGGCACCACCATGATAGCAGCAGCATGCACACACAACGCAGGAAAATGGCTGCTGCAGGAGGCCTCACAGTACCCTACTGTGATGCGCTATGCAGTGTTATGCCGCCCAGGACAAAGGACCCATGAACAGACCCAGAGAAGCTGCAGCAGGTATTATAGAAGCTTGGAGGGGGTGGAGCTCAGACGGACGTGCGCGTCATACGGGTGGCGGTGGTGGAAGAGCAAATGTGTTATATTTGCAAGAAAATGTGCATCCTACATCCGAGCCATGATGGTTCCATGATAGACCTTTATGAGTAGTCAGCAACCCATTCCTGTGGAGAACGAACTGTCAAATGGAAAAGTGAGAGCGGACCATGAACCTAGATGCATCTGATTGATTAACACCATTTGCTGACCCTCAAAATGTGTTTGTTTCCCTGTCCCTTTCTGCCATCCATATAACCTCTGGACCTGCATTCTCTAGACATATACCCCAATGCTCATCAAATGCATGAGACGCGCCAAACTTTACAAGTTGTAAGGTTGAGCAGAGCTCATATGGCGTATGTGTCGTGCAGCCAAAGGCGTGCCGTTACAGTTACATGTTTACATTTCGCGTCATTACAGTGTATATTACATGTAACTTACATAGCTATCTACAGTGTGTAACTGTTGCTGTTATATGTTGTTGTTACATGGTTCAGGCTGAGCCTGAACACCCCGTAGGCAGGGGTGGTATCATTGATACTCCTGCCCGTAGGGCACCAATGAGGCTCATGGCTGAGTTAAGCTTGGCTGAATGGCAGACTGCTGGTACTAACAGACAGTGAGACAGACTTGCAGTCACCCAACTCCCCCCCTCCCTATGCACCCCCATATGCCCCGCATTCGCCTCCACCAGCATCATACACACCAAAACCACACTTTATAGCAACTACAAGAGCCTGTGAGAGAATGCATAGCATACATCCCCTCCAGGCAAAATTCCACATGTGAGTTTACGCTTGGGACAGCATTTCACCCCCCCCCCCCTCCCCCCGCGCATGCCCAGGTTGAGCGCCACCAAAGTAGTAGCAAATACCAGCACCACCATGGTTCCTATGTGGCTATATTCAAAACATTTGGCTGAACGGCAGACTGCTTGGTTGAACAGACAGTGAGACAGGCTTGCAGTCACCCATCTCCCCCCCATGCACCCCCATATGCCCCGTATTGGCCTCCACCAACGTCACACACATCAACACCACACTGTATATCAAACTACTGGAGCTAGTGAGTGATTGCATAGCACACAACCCCTCCACGCAAATTTGCACTTTGTGATTTTATGCTCGGAATTCCATTTCACCCCCCCCCCCTGCCCCCCATGCCCAGGTTGAGCGCCACCAAAGTCGCCCATTTCAGCACCACGATTGTTCCTATGTGGCTGATTGAAAAGATGCTTGGTAGAATGGCAGACTGCTTGTTTGGACAAGGACACAGACGTACAGCCCCCCCCCCCCATGCACCCCCATATGCCCAGACAGATACTTTGCTGAATGGCAGGCTGCTTGTTTGTAGACATTGACAAAGACTCACAGTCACCCATCTGTCCCCCACCCTGCACTCCTAAACGCCCCGCATTCGGCTCCACCAACGTCTCACACATCAACACCACACTTTATATCAAGCTACTGAGCTTGTGAGTGAATCATAGCAAACACTCTCCATGCAAAATTGCACGATGTGAATGTGTGCTTGGGACAGCATTTTCCACCCCTCGGGGGAGGGCCTCCCCACGCACATGCCCAGGTTCAGCGCCACCAAAGTCGCCCATATCAGCACCACGATGGTTCTTATGTGGCTGAACAAGACAAAAACTTGGCTGAACGGCAGACTGCTTGGTTGAACAGACAGTGAGACAGGCTTGCAGTCACCCATCTCCCCCCCATGCACCCCCATATGCCCCGTATTGGCCTCCACCAACGTCACACACATCAACACCACACTGTATATCAAACTACTGGAGCTAGTGAGTGATTGCATAGCACACAACCCCTCCACGCAAATTTGCACTTTGTGATTTTATGCTCGGAATTCCATTTCACCCCCCCCCCCCCTGCCCCCCATGCCCAGGTTGAGCGCCACCAAAGTCGCCCATTTCAGCACCACGATTGTTCCTATGTGGCTGATTGAAAAGATGCTTGGTAGAATGGCAGACTGCTTGTTTGGACAATGACACAGACGTACAGCCCCCCCCCCCCCCCCATGCACCCCCATATGCCCAGACAGATACTTTGCTGAATGGCAGGCTGCTTGTTTGTAGACATTGACAAAGACTCACAGTCACCCATCTGTCCCCCACCCTGCACTCCTATACGCCCCGCGTTCGGCTCCACCAACGTCTCACACATCAACACCACACTTTATATCAAGCTACTGAGCTTGTGAGTGAATCATAGCAAACACTCTCCATGCAAAATTGCACGATGTGAATGTGTGCTTGGGACAGCATTTTCCACCCCTCGGGGAGGGCCTCCCCACGCACATGCCCAGGTTCAGCGCCACCAAAGTCGCCCATATCAGCACCACGATGGTTCTTATGTGGCTGAACAAGACAAAAACTTGGCTGAACGGCAGACTGCTTGGTTGAACAGACAGTGAGACAGGCTTGCAGTCACCCATCTCCCCCCCATGCACCCCCATATGCCCCGTATTGGCCTCCACCAACGTCACACACATCAACACCACACTGTATATCAAACTACTGGAGCTAGTGAGTGATTGCATAGCACACAACCCCTCCACGCAAATTTGCACTTTGTGATTTTATGCTCGGAATTCCATTTCACCCCCCCCCCCCCTGCCCCCCATGCCCAGGTTGAGCGCCACCAAAGTCGCCCATTTCAGCACCACGATTGTTCCTATGTGGCTGATTGAAAAGATGCTTGGTAGAATGGCAGACTGCTTGTTTGGACAATGACACAGACGTACAGCCCCCCCCCCCCCCCCATGCACCCCCATATGCCCAGACAGATACTTTGCTGAATGGCAGGCTGCTTGTTTGTAGACATTGACAAAGACTCACAGTCACCCATCTGTCCCCCACCCTGCACTCCTATACGCCCCGCGTTCGGCTCCACCAACGTCTCACACATCAACACCACACTTTATATCAAGCTACTGAGCTTGTGAGTGAATCATAGCAAACACTCTCCATGCAAAATTGCACGATGTGAATGTGTGCTTGGGACAGCATTTTCCACCCCTCGGGGAGGGCCTCCCCACGCACATGCCCAGGTTCAGCGCCACCAAAGTCGCCCATATCAGCACCACGATGGTTCTTATGTGGCTGAACAAGACAAAAACTTGGCTGAACGGCAGACTGCTTGGTTGAACAGACAGTGAGACAGGCTTGCAGTCACCCATCTCCCCCCCATGCACCCCCATATGCCCCGTATTGGCCTCCACCAACGTCACACACATCAACACCACACTGTATATCAAACTACTGGAGCTAGTGAGTGATTGCATAGCACACAACCCCTCCACGCAAATTTGCACTTTGTGATTTTATGCTCGGAATTCCATTTCACCCCCCCCCCCTGCCCCCCATGCCCAGGTTGAGCGCCACCAAAGTCGCCCATTTCAGCACCACGATTGTTCCTATGTGGCTGATTGAAAAGAGCTTGGTAGAATGGCAGACTGCTTGTTTGGACAAGGACACAGACGTACAGCCCCCCCCCCCCTCCCCATGCACCCCCATATGCCCAGACAGATACTTTGCTGAATGGCAGGCTGCTTGTTTGTAGACATTGACAAAGACTCACAGTCACCCATCTGTCCCCCACCCTGCACTCCTATACGCCCCGCGTTCGGCTCCACCAACGTCTCACACATCAACACCACACTTTATATCAAGCTACTGAGCTTGTGAGTGAATCATAGCAAACACTCTCCATGCAAAATTGCACGATGTGAATGTGTGCTTGGGACAGCATTTTCCACCCCTCGGGGGAGGGCCTCCCCACGCACATGCCCAGGTTCAGCGCCACCAAAGTCGCCCATATCAGCACCACGATGGTTCTTATGTGGCTGAACAAGACAAAAACTTGGCTGAACGGCAGACTGCTTGGTTGAACAGACAGTGAGACAGGCTTGCAGTCACCCATCTCCCCCCCATGCACCCCCATATGCCCCGTATTGGCCTCCACCAACGTCACACACATCAACACCACACTGTATATCAAACTACTGGAGCTAGTGAGTGATTGCATAGCACACAACCCCTCCACGCAAATTTGCACTTTGTGATTTTATGCTCGGAATTCCATTTCACCCCCCCCCCCCTGCCCCCCATGCCCAGGTTGAGCGCCACCAAAGTCGCCCATTTCAGCACCACGATTGTTCCTATGTGGCTGATTGAAAAGAGGCTTGGTAGAATGGCAGACTGCTTGTTTGGACAAGGACACAGACGTACAGCCCCCCCCCCCCCCCCATGCACCCCCATATGCCCAGACAGATACTTTGCTGAATGGCAGGCTGCTTGTTTGTAGACATTGACAAAGACTCACAGTCACCCATCTGTCCCCCACCCTGCACTCCTATACGCCCCGCGTTCGGCTCCACCAACGTCTCACACATCAACACCACACTTTATATCAAGCTACTGAGCTTGTGAGTGAATCATAGCAAACACTCTCCATGCAAAATTGCACGATGTGAATGTGTGCTTGGGACAGCATTTTCCACCCCTCGGGGGAGGGCCTCCCCACGCACATGCCCAGGTTCAGCGCCACCAAAGTCGCCCATATCAGCACCACGATGGTTCTTATGTGGCTGAACAAGACAAAAACTTGGCTGAACGGCAGACTGCTTGGTTGAACAGACAGTGAGACAGGCTTGCAGTCACCCATCTCCCCCCCATGCACCCCCATATGCCCCGTATTGGCCTCCACCAACGTCACACACATCAACACCACACTGTATATCAAACTACTGGAGCTAGTGAGTGATTGCATAGCACACAACCCCTCCACGCAAATTTGCACTTTGTGATTTTATGCTCGGAATTCCATTTCACCCCCCCCCCCCTGCCCCCCATGCCCAGGTTGAGCGCCACCAAAGTCGCCCATTTCAGCACCACGATTGTTCCTATGTGGCTGATTGAAAAGAGGCTTGGTAGAATGGCAGACTGCTTGTTTGGACAAGGACACAGACGTACAGCCCCCCCCCCCCCCCCATGCACCCCCATATGCCCAGACAGATACTTTGCTGAATGGCAGGCTGCTTGTTTGTAGACATTGACAAAGACTCACAGTCACCCATCTGTCCCCCACCCTGCACTCCTATACGCCCCGCGTTCGGCTCCACCAACGTCTCACACATCAACACCACACTTTATATCAAGCTACTGAGCTTGTGAGTGAATCATAGCAAACACTCTCCATGCAAAATTGCACGATGTGAATGTGTGCTTGGGACAGCATTTTCCACCCCTCGGGGGAGGGCCTCCCCACGCACATGCCCAGGTTCAGCGCCACCAAAGTCGCCCATATCAGCACCACGATGGTTCTTATGTGGCTGAACAAGACAAAAACTTGGCTGAACGGCAGACTGCTTGGTTGAACAGACAGTGAGACAGGCTTGCAGTCACCCATCTCCCCCCCATGCACCCCCATATGCCCCGTATTGGCCTCCACCAACGTCACACACATCAACACCACACTGTATATCAAACTACTGGAGCTAGTGAGTGATTGCATAGCACACAACCCCTCCACGCAAATTTGCACTTTGTGATTTTATGCTCGGAATTCCATTTCACCCCCCCCCCCCTGCCCCCCATGCCCAGGTTGAGCGCCACCAAAGTCGCCCATTTCAGCACCACGATTGTTCCTATGTGGCTGATTGAAAAGAGGCTTGGTAGAATGGCAGACTGCTTGTTTGGACAAGGACACAGACGTACAGCCCCCCCCCCCCCCCCATGCACCCCCATATGCCCAGACAGATACTTTGCTGAATGGCAGGCTGCTTGTTTGTAGACATTGACAAAGACTCACAGTCACCCATCTGTCCCCCACCCTGCACTCCTATACGCCCCGCGTTCGGCTCCACCAACGTCTCACACATCAACACCACACTTTATATCAAGCTACTGAGCTTGTGAGTGAATCATAGCAAACACTCTCCATGCAAAATTGCACGATGTGAATGTGTGCTTGGGACAGCATTTTCCACCCCTCGGGGGAGGGCCTCCCCACGCACATGCCCAGGTTCAGCGCCACCAAAGTCGCCCATATCAGCACCACGATGGTTCTTATGTGGCTGAACAAGACAAAAACTTGGCTGAACGGCAGACTGCTTGGTTGAACAGACAGTGAGACAGGCTTGCAGTCACCCATCTCCCCCCCATGCACCCCCATATGCCCCGTATTGGCCTCCACCAACGTCACACACATCAACACCACACTGTATATCAAACTACTGGAGCTAGTGAGTGATTGCATAGCACACAACCCCTCCACGCAAATTTGCACTTTGTGATTTTATGCTCGGAATTCCATTTCACCCCCCCCCCCTGCCCCCCATGCCCAGGTTGAGCGCCACCAAAGTCGCCCATTTCAGCACCACGATTGTTCCTATGTGGCTGATTGAAAAGAGGCTTGGTAGAATGGCAGACTGCTTGTTTGGACAAGGACACAGACGTACAGCCCCCCCCCCCCCCCCATGCACCCCCATATGCCCAGACAGATACTTTGCTGAATGGCAGGCTGCTTGTTTGTAGACATTGACAAAGACTCACAGTCACCCATCTGTCCCCCACCCTGCACTCCTATACGCCCCGCGTTCGGCTCCACCAACGTCTCACACATCAACACCACACTTTATATCAAGCTACTGAGCTTGTGAGTGAATCATAGCAAACACTCTCCATGCAAAATTGCACGATGTGAATGTGTGCTTGGGACAGCATTTTCCACCCCTCGGGGGAGGGCCTCCCCACGCACATGCCCAGGTTCAGCGCCACCAAAGTCGCCCATATCAGCACCACGATGGTTCTTATGTGGCTGAACAAGACAAAAACTTGGCTGAACGGCAGACTGCTTGGTTGAACAGACAGTGAGACAGGCTTGCAGTCACCCATCTCCCCCCCATGCACCCCCATATGCCCCGTATTGGCCTCCACCAACGTCACACACATCAACACCACACTGTATATCAAACTACTGGAGCTAGTGAGTGATTGCATAGCACACAACCCCTCCACGCAAATTTGCACTTTGTGATTTTATGCTCGGAATTCCATTTCACCCCCCCCCCCCTGCCCCCCATGCCCAGGTTGAGCGCCACCAAAGTCGCCCATTTCAGCACCACGATTGTTCCTATGTGGCTGATTGAAAAGAGGCTTGGTAGAATGGCAGACTGCTTGTTTGGACAATGACACAGACGTACAGCCCCCCCCCCCCCCCATGCACCCCCATATGCCCAGACAGATACTTTGCTGAATGGCAGGCTGCTTGTTTGTAGACATTGACAAAGACTCACAGTCACCCATCTGTCCCCCACCCTGCACTCCTATACGCCCCGCGTTCGGCTCCACCAACGTCTCACACATCAACACCACACTTTATATCAAGCTACTGAGCTTGTGAGTGAATCATAGCAAACACTCTCCATGCAAAATTGCACGATGTGAATGTGTGCTTGGGACAGCATTTTCCACCCCTCGGGGGAGGGCCTCCCCACGCACATGCCCAGGTTCAGCGCCACCAAAGTCGCCCATATCAGCACCACGATGGTTCTTATGTGGCTGAACAAGACAAAAACTTGGCTGAACGGCAGACTGCTTGGTTGAACAGACAGTGAGACAGGCTTGCAGTCACCCATCTCCCCCCCATGCACCCCCATATGCCCCGTATTGGCCTCCACCAACGTCACACACATCAACACCACACTGTATATCAAACTACTGGAGTTAGTGAGTGATTGCATAGCACACAACCCCTCCACGCAAATTTGCACTTTGTGATTTTATGCTCGGAATTCCATTTCACCCCCCCCCCCCTGCCCCCCATGCCCAGGTTGAGCGCCACCAAAGTCGCCCATTTCAGCACCACGATTGTTCCTATGTGGCTGATTGAAAAGAGGCTTGGTAGAATGGCAGACTGCTTGTTTGGACAAGGACACAGACGTACAGCCCCCCCCCCCCCCCCATGCACCCCCATATGCCCAGACAGATACTTTGCTGAATGGCAGGCTGCTTGTTTGTAGACATTGACAAAGACTCACAGTCACCCATCTGTCCCCCACCCTGCACTCCTATACGCCCCGCGTTCGGCTCCACCAACGTCTCACACATCAACACCACACTTTATATCAAGCTACTGAGCTTGTGAGTGAATCATAGCAAACACTCTCCATGCAAAATTGCACGATGTGAATGTGTGCTTGGGACAGCATTTTCCACCCCTCGGGGGAGGGCCTCCCCACGCACATGCCCAGGTTCAGCGCCACCAAAGTCGCCCATATCAGCACCACGATGGTTCTTATGTGGCTGAACAAGACAAAAACTTGGCTGAACGGCAGACTGCTTGGTTGAACAGACAGTGAGACAGGCTTGCAGTCACCCATCTCCCCCCCATGCACCCCCATATGCCCCGTATTGGCCTCCACCAACGTCACACACATCAACACCACACTGTATATCAAACTACTGGAGCTAGTGAGTGATTGCATAGCACACAACCCCTCCACGCAAATTTGCACTTTGTGATTTTATGCTCGGAATTCCATTTCACCCCCCCCCCCCTGCCCCCCATGCCCAGGTTGAGCGCCACCAAAGTCGCCCATTTCAGCACCACGATTGTTCCTATGTGGCTGATTGAAAAGAGGCTTGGTAGAATGGCAGACTGCTTGTTTGGACAATGACACAGACGTACAGCCCCCCCCCCCCCCCTCCCCATGCACCCCCATATGCCCAGACAGATACTTTGCTGAATGGCAGGCTGCTTGTTTGTAGACATTGACAAAGACTCACAGTCACCCATCTGTCCCCCACCCTGCACTCCTATACGCCCCGCGTTCGGCTCCACCAACGTCTCACACATCAACACCACACTTTATATCAAGCTACTGAGCTTGTGAGTGAATCATAGCAAACACTCTCCATGCAAAATTGCACGATGTGAATGTGTGCTTGGGACAGCATTTTCCACCCCTCGGGGGAGGGCCTCCCCACGCACATGCCCAGGTTCAGCGCCACCAAAGTCGCCCATATCAGCACCACGATGGTTCTTATGTGGCTGAACAAGACAAAAACTTGGCTGAACGGCAGACTGCTTGGTTGAACAGACAGTGAGACAGGCTTGCAGTCACCCATCTCCCCCCCCATGCACCCCCATATGCCCCGTATTGGCCTCCACCAACGTCACACACATCAACACCACACTGTATATCAAACTACTGGAGTTTGTGAGTGATTGCATAGCACACAACCCCTCCACGCAAATTTGCACTTTGTGATTTTATGCTCGGAATTCCATTTCACCCCCCCCCCCCTGCCCCCCATGCCCAGGTTGAGCGCCACCAAAGTCGCCCATTTCAGCACCACGATTGTTCCTATGTGGCTGATTGAAAAGAGGCTTGGTAGAATGGCAGACTGCTTGTTTGGACAATGACACAGACGTACAGCCCCCCCCCCCCCCATGCACCCCCATATGCCCAGACAGATACTTTGCTGAATGGCAGGCTGCTTGTTTGTAGACATTGACAAAGACTCACAGTCACCCATCTGTCCCCCACCCTGCACTCCTATACGCCCCGCGTTCGGCTCCACCAACGTCTCACACATCAACACCACACTTTATATCAAGCTACTGAGCTTGTGAGTGAATCATAGCAAACACTCTCCATGCAAAATTGCACGATGTGAATGTGTGCTTGGGACAGCATTTTCCACCCCTCGGGGGAGGGCCTCCCCACGCACATGCCCAGGTTCAGCGCCACCAAAGTCGCCCATATCAGCACCACGATGGTTCTTATGTGGCTGAACAAGACAAAAACTTGGCTGAACGGCAGACTGCTTGGTTGAACAGACAGTGAGACAGGCTTGCAGTCACCCATCTCCCCCCCATGCACCCCCATATGCCCCGTATTGGCCTCCACCAACGTCACACACATCAACACCACACTGTATATCAAACTACTGGAGCTAGTGAGTGATTGCATAGCACACAACCCCTCCACGCAAATTTGCACTTTGTGATTTTATGCTCGGAATTCCATTTCACCCCCCCCCCCTGCCCCCCATGCCCAGGTTGAGCGCCACCAAAGTCGCCCATTTCAGCACCACGATTGTTCCTATGTGGCTGATTGAAAAGAGGCTTGGTAGAATGGCAGACTGCTTGTTTGGACAAGGACACAGACGTACAGCCCCCCCCCCCCCCATGCACCCCCATATGCCCAGACAGATACTTTGCTGAATGGCAGGCTGCTTGTTTGTAGACATTGACAAAGACTCACAGTCACCCATCTGTCCCCCACCCTGCACTCCTATACGCCCCGCGTTCGGCTCCACCAACGTCTCACACATCAACACCACACTTTATATCAAGCTACTGAGCTTGTGAGTGAATCATAGCAAACACTCTCCATGCAAAATTGCACGATGTGAATGTGTGCTTGGGACAGCATTTTCCACCCCTCGGGGGAGGGCCTCCCCACGCACATGCCCAGGTTCAGCGCCACCAAAGTCGCCCATATCAGCACCACGATGGTTCTTATGTGGCTGAACAAGACAAAAACTTGGCTGAACGGCAGACTGCTTGGTTGAACAGACAGTGAGACAGGCTTGCAGTCACCCATCTCCCCCCCATGCACCCCCATATGCCCCGTATTGGCCTCCACCAACGTCACACACATCAACACCACACTGTATATCAAACTACTGGAGTTTGTGAGTGATTGCATAGCACACAACCCCTCCACGCAAATTTGCACTTTGTGATTTTATGCTCGGAATTCCATTTCACCCCCCCCCCCCCTGCCCCCCATGCCCAGGTTGAGCGCCACCAAAGTCGCCCATTTCAGCACCACGATTGTTCCTATGTGGCTGATTGAAAAGAGGCTTGGTAGAATGGCAGACTGCTTGTTTGGACAAGGACACAGACGTACAGCCCCCCCCCCCCCCCCATGCACCCCCATATGCCCAGACAGATACTTTGCTGAATGGCAGGCTGCTTGTTTGTAGACATTGACAAAGACTCACAGTCACCCATCTGTCCCCCACCCTGCACTCCTAAACGCCCCGCGTTCGGCTCCACCAACGTCTCACACATCAACACCACACTTTATATCAAGCTACTGAGCTTGTGAGTGAATCATAGCAAACACTCTCCATGCAAAATTGCACGATGTGAATGTGTGCTTGGGACAGTATTTTCCACCCCTCGGGGGAGGGCCTCCCCACGCACATGCCCAGGTTCAGCGCCACCAAAGTCGCCCATATCAGCACCACGATGGTTCTTATGTGGCTGAACAAGACAAAAACTTGGCTGAACGGCAGACTGCTTGGTTGAACAGACAGTGAGACAGGCTTGCAGTCACCCATCTCCCCCCCATGCACCCCCATATGCCCCGTAATGGCCTCCACCAACGTCACACACATCAACACCACACTGTATATCAAACTACTGGAGCTAGTGAGTGATTGCATAGCACACAACCCCTCCACGCAAATTTGCACTTTGTGATTTTATGCTCGGAATTCCATTTCACCCCCCCCCCCCCCCCCCATGCCCAGGTTGAGCGCCACCAAAGTCGCCCATTTCAGCACCACGATTGTTCCTATGTGGCTGATTGAAAAGAGGCTTGGTAGAATGGCAGACTGCTTGTTTGGACAAGGACACAGACGTACACCCCCCCCCCTCCCCATGCACCCCCATATGCCCAGACTTTGCTGAATGGCAGGCTGCTTGTTTTTAGACATTGACACAGACTCACAGTCACCCATCTGCCCCCCACCCTGCACTCCTATACGCCCTGCGTTCGGCTCCACCAACGTCTCACACATCAACACCACACTTTATATCAAGCTACTGAGCTTGTGAGTGAATCATAGCAAACACTCTCCATGCAAAATTGCACGATGTGAATGTGTGCTTGGGACAGCATTTTCCACCCCTCGGGGGAGGGCCTCCCCACGCACATGCCCAGGTTCAGCGCCACCAAAGTCACCCATATCAGCACCACGATGGTTCTTATGTGGCTGAACAAGACAAAAACTTGGCTGAACGGCAGACTGCTTGGTTGAACAGACAGTGAGACAGGCTTGCAGTCACCCATCTCCCCCCCATGCACCCCCATATGCCCCGTATTGGCCTCCACCAACGTCACACACATCAACACCACACTGTATATCAAACTACTGGAGTTTGTGAGTGATTGCATAGCACACAACCCCTCCACGCAAATTTGCACTTTGTGATTTTATGCTCGGAATTCCATTTCACCCCCCCCCCCTGCCCCCCATGCCCAGGTTGAGCGCCACCAAAGTCGCCCATTTCAGCACCACGATTGTTTCTATGTGGCTGATTGAAAAGAGGCTTGGTAGAATGGCAGACTGCTTGTTTGGACAATGACACAGACGTACAGCCCCCCCCCTCCCCATGCACCCCCATATATTTTACAACACAACATACATCATCTTACTGGAGGCCGTGAGTGAATGCATAGCACACACCTCTACACGCAAAATTGCACGATGTGGTTTTACGCTTGGGACAGCATTGCACCCCCCCCCCCTGACGCTCGCCCAGCGCCACCAAATTTGCCCATGTCATCACCATGGTAGGTCCTATGTGGCTGAAGAAATTGAACTCTTGCATACCCAAACAGGTACTTGGTGAATGGCAGACTGCTTGTTTGGACATTGAGACAGGCTAACAGTCACCAACTTCCCCCCCCCCCCCGCACACCCCCATATGCCCCGCAGTCAGGTTCACAAAAGTCTCGCACATCAACACGACACTATACTAGCGTGACACCCGTGGCATCATGCCACAGCCCCAAGTCTACATGGTGTGTCTGTGACGGAGCCCGCCTGGCCAACCCTGTTGTCGACATCCGCCTCTGCAAGGGTTGATGCTGCCCCCCCCCCTCCTATCACCCACCCTCCCTGCACTCCCTTTGTCACCGTCCACCCACGTCCCCTGCTGCTACCTACCACCCTCACTCCCATGCACCGTCCTTGCCATCAAGCCACACAACCAGGCTCTTCCCCGCTACCAACCCAGACTCCCCATCCACACTCCTTCACTACTGCACTCGAGCTTCCCTAACATAGCAGCAGCACTGTGCCCCTTCCGTGCTGCCACTTCACACTAAATAAGCATCAGCACGACCCTGCGTGCTTAACATCTGCAGTGGAACCTCCCTGCGGGTGGCCTCTTCAAACGCAGCAACAGATGCTGCTGCCTTGACGTAAGCCGGCATATGCTGTCCGCTTTGACCTCATCATTCATTGCACACCAACATAAATACGTCCTTGAGCTCCGTTTGTCCTTCTGCTGACTGTCACACATGCACCATCTCACTTTTGATGACATCCCCAGGAGGCCTCTGTCGCCGCCGACGCTGTCTGAGTTTATGTTCAAAACAAAACCCTTGAGGCGTGAGGCACTGTGGGTTCATTGCGCCGTGTGCGAGAAAAACCCTGAAAGGATATCAAGCTACCATACCACCATGGCTCAACCAGTGACACAAACACATGTCCTTGTCCTATGTCCAAATTCAGGGCAGCCCAGTGAACATATCATATTGGAACCCAATCTCAAGGACGTTGCTGCATCCAAGAATGCTGGATTCACTGTTTGACATCTGGATCAACAGTCTGACTGCAAATAAGTGCGGTGCCAGCACTCACTGTACAGAAGCAGGACAAGGTAAATAACGAGATCTTTTGCGCTTTTGTTCCAAGTCACGTTCCTCCAAACGTTCAGTCTGTGTCCTGTCTCAGGACTCATGTGACCAGTTGGATGATAAATCAGGTGTGAGATTATAACAACGCTACCCTGGCTAACGGCCGTATCACAATCAAGGGCATTCAGGCTATTAAATGCCTTGATATCAGGCACACCCTCGACAATTTGTCTCGCAATCACACCCTTCTCCAAGACAGAGCAGCAGGCGGCCCTGCTTGAAAGCTGCCGGTGAATGAATAGCTGTGTCAAAATGCTTGGGAGATCCTCTAAGGGCCGCATCGCGAGCATCGTCGTCTTGCTCACTTGCCTGGTGGTGGCCTTTACGGAAGTCCAACGTCGGACACCACATGCCAACCGGACCAGGGTTGATATAGAGCACTTGCACAAATGCAACAGCAACTGTGAAGCGGCAGCCAGCCTCAGCTCTTACAAGGCGAGCCTGCCAGGAAGGTTTCTTGCTTCCCGCACCTTTACCAAGGTAAGACAAGCCGTATGTCGTGTTACGAGGTGCTGGAGCATCATATGTTAACAGGTGGGGCCCTTAGATTGACGCGTACCCAGTGCCCCTAGATTGACGCAGACAGCCTTTCGGCCAGTACAGGCAGCCGCAACGGCTGTAATTTAGACAATAGACTGTGAGACGTGTTCAATAGCATTTGACTCATTATCAAGGGGCCAGACCCACGTGGATCATCGTGAAGCACTAGATGATGATCAACTTGGCCGCTGTGTTAGGAGGGGTCAAGAAGCGCGGATAGTATGCTGAAATCATGTGCTGATTCCCTTGAACGATGTTGAGAAAAGTTTGAAACACAATATGTGTGAGCAATCTCTGCAAAAGCTTTGCCATGCAGCTTGGGCAATTGGAATTAGCTATTCTGAAGGGCTCATGAACCAAGAAGGAGTGCGGATAAGTGGCGTGGACCATCAACAGTAACACTCGTTTGAACTTGTGGGCAGCAGCAGCAGCAGCATCCCCCCCCCCCCCCTCCTCCCCCAGTTGCAGCATGGAGAAGTCTAGTGTTCCTGACCTTGCAGCTCCAACAGCAGCAGCTGCTGCTACTGCAGCTGCTGCAGCTTGCACATCAGCAGTACAACACAGCAGCCCGTCTGGGGACAGCCCTGCTAAGTGCAACACCACCTCCAGTGACGCCCAGCTGGCAGCAGAGACCAAAATGTACAGCATCCAGCTCATGCGGCAGAACCTGCCAAGTGTTGGCGGCGGTGACCTGGAAGCTTCTGCCTCTGCATGTGCTGCTGCGTGAGCTGCCGCGGGTGCTGCAGATGCAGCATACTCTGGCACAGCAGGGCAAAACAAGTCTAGCACAGTAGCCCCAGATGTACCATGACAGAATTTGCCGTTGCACCCAGTGGGCCCATGCTGTGGAATGAGGCTTCTGGCAGGTCCCAGGTGGTGTGTTAAAGACTCAAATAGATAGTATTGTTGTATGTAATGAGTCTTTTTATAAATAGTATGGTAGTTTGTACGCACAACCCATTTGCACCATGAAAAGCTCACGCTAGTGCGATTTAAGGGGTGCGTCATTTTGTGGGTCACTGATGATGAGCAGCAATGCAGCTGTTGTGGCCAGAACACAAGCAAAATCCAGCGACATCGCTCAAGAATGTGCAGCTGGAGTGACTGATATGGAACAGATTGCCTGATCAGACGTATATTGTCTTTCTCTATATATATAGACAAAAAATAGATTGGCCATTTACATCAGCAAGACTGCACCTGGTGGCATGACCTAGTAGTAGACCACAACAGCCCCCCCCCCCCCCTCTCCGGTCGAGGCTGTTTTCGCAATGAACCCTTCCCCACTGGGTGGTTACAAGGTCCCGTTTCTGTTGACGGTCGGTTTTGTGGTCAGCATCATGATGCCAACCACACAGCGCCTGCTGTGTTTCTGTTCTCTGTGTGGGTACTCTGCCTGTCAGCTACATCACAGACTAGGCAAGAGTGCAATTATAAACGGCACGGCGTCAGGCGGGTGCGGCAGCGGCGGCACAGCCACTACTCTGCTACACACCTGACCAGATGCGTCTGGTAGGGTGCAAACAGCACCATATCAACATCTGAAGAGTGTTTCCTACACGCTGCTGAGCCACTACATTGCATGATTGTCTACATTTCCACTGTTGTGAGAGCCTGAAGAGCCTTCCTCATGAAAAGCTACGACAATGACCAGCCCTTTGACGTGGGCGTGGGCGTGCGTGTGGGCGTGGGCGTGGGCGTGGGCGTGGGCGTGGGCGTGTGTGCGTGCGTGCGCGCGTGCGTGTGTGTGGTGTGTGTGTGTGAGAGGGGGGGGGATGTCAGGGGCCAGTGTGACTTGCTTGCACAGGGTTCTATTATTGCTGGGCCCGAAGGGCATCGCCTATAGCGGTCAATTTTTGACGTTTCCGGAACCGAGGATACACCGGACAAGTATGATCTGGCTTTGGTGCTGTTTTAATTGTGCATGCTCCCCAAAAATTGGTCAACACTGTGCCACACCTGTCTCAATTGTTTGAGCTCCGTCCCGTTCACACGACTTTATTGTACTCTAAATTAAAATCATTTTATTTCTCTGGCTGGTTGCTGTTGGTACAGAGTCACATTCGGGGACTGCGTCACCGCATTGATGCCAGTGCAGTGCATGTGTCTTGCATTTGTCACCAAGATTACTATGTATGCACGGTACAGCGTCCGCAAGTCCGCAGCAGTGATGTCCACAACATGTTGCCCTTCAATACCCGGCAAAACTGCAACCTGCACCGTGCCTGATATGTAAATCTTACGCATCAGTCCAATTGAATAGGTTTGGACCGGTAAGAGCTGCCCATGCAGCCCCACCAGCGTTGAATTCAGTATTTATGACCATGCACAAGGCCGCACCTTCATGGATGCTGAAGTCTCAGTCTGGGTGAATTCCCAGGTATCACGATGAATCTACTGAACAATACATAGGCCATGGCTCGAAACTGTTCATCATCAACCCAAACGGTGCAAATAGAACTCGCAACTCCTTTATCGCAACACACCTTGCAGGTATGCCTGATTGACACGCTACAGGACCAACCATATAGTCCTTGATCCAAGCCAATGTGTTAGTCTGCCCCGTGTCGCAACCTTCGTAATTGTTGCTGTCGTGCCATGTCAGACCACACAGCTTACCTGCTGTTGTTGTCTAGCCCATGTCGGACAACACAGCTATCCCTACCTTCAATTCCTCTTCTCTTCTTCTCTCTCGCTACCGGACAACACAGCTATCCCTACCCTTCAATTCCTCTTCTCTTCTTCTCTCTCGCTATCTTTGATTGTTGTGTAAGACCTCTGCACATCCCCTAGGCAGTGCTTTGGCTAGGCAGGGAGCAAGCGGGTCAGTAGCTGTGTGTGTTACACTGACAGGTGTCCCTGCCCTTCAGGCAGGCATGGGGGTGCTCAGCTGGGCTGTGCCTGGCAGGGCCTTGGCAAGGATATGTGACAAGGAGTAAGAAGGGGCCCTTGATGTCTGTTCTGTTGTGTGCGCTCAGGTCAGGTCCCCACCCCTTCTCCTCCCCACCTCCCTCCTACCCTAACACGCTGAGGCACTGACAGCAGCTGCAGGCACCTGTGCCATATGGCATGCTGCTGCATCAGCAAGCAACCCTCACGGTGCTTGAAACCCGGCATGAGACGGGTGAAAAGCTTCACTTGTTGAAGATGGTGTGCCTGTTGGTACATTGCAGGAGGACTGGTCACAATATCAGCCAATAATTTCATGCCCTGCAGACAGACCACTGACACGATATGGGGAGAATGATGGCAGCAAGCTCTTGTGCAAGGTCTTGCCACGAGACAGTGGCGATGACTGTGTTATTTATTCACTCGGAAGCCGTGGTGTGTGCCGCTTCAAAACGCCGTAGCAATTTGCATCATGTGGTTCGTTATGCACAGCTGCTCCATGATGCTTGTTGTGGGTGTTCATGTATGACATTTCACCAACACATGGGTCTGAATGCACTGCCAGTCGAACATCATTAGCTGAGTGGCATGCTGATTGCTTGTTTGCGTCATTGTTGTGCAGGTGATTTTCAATTTGAGAAGGCCATGTTGTTGAACACACAGTGCCAGGTGCACACATTTGATTGCACATACGATGGGCAGAGCATTGACAAGCGTCATCATTATCATAAATGGTGCATTGGCAATGGCACAGGCCATTATCGCACTTGGACCAACATCACGCAGACATTGGGCCACCACAGGGTTGATCTGCTCAAGATGGACATTGGTGAGTGGGCCTGAAAGCTCTTGAATGTGGCCCTCTTGCGCAGACTATGAAGATCTTCCTTTCAAACCTCATACGTCAGCACATGATGAAAGCTTGCCAGGGCATTCAATGGAGTCTTGTTTGCTTGTGCTCGCTTGTTTGCTCTTTGCAATTGCTCCTATTGGCATTCAAGTCTTGTTCCGCCCGGACCTTGTGTGTGCAGAGGGACATGAATACCCTGTTCTATCCAGTTTCCGTGCAGAGGATACACTGCCACAGGAGCTGTCTGTGGAGATTCATGTTCGGTAAGCATACATACATGCGCCTCATGCTTGCACATCAGATATTAGCGCGGTGTGCAACAACCAAGCTCCGCCAGCATGCTGATCGGCACCCACAGTAACAACAAAACAAGATCAATTGCTGCTCAACAGCGATTTGTACCTGCTCATGGAGTCTGTGCCCTGCAGCTTCTGACAGTTTGCACCAGAAAGTGTGGGGCTGGGTTATCAACAGTGGCTCTTGTACTAAAGTATGTGCTTACAGTATAGTGTGGGACTGTATTTATGGCTGCTGGTGCCTCACCCCTCTGACTGCTGGCTATGCGATGTACAAATTTCTTTTACTGCAGGCTAGCCACCCAAGGTGTTCATGGCTTGCCAAGTCCAGAATCCACAGGGGAGCTGGCACTGGTTTTCCTGCATCTGGCCAATATTGGCTATGCAGCCTATGCCCAGGAGGTCAACGTCCTTGCGCCTCTCTGCTGCGAGTTTACTTTCATGCGCGTCAACACGATGTCGTCGTAGTCTGTGTGTAGAAGAGGGTGACAGTCTTGAGCATATATGTTTCCAGGCATGCGCCTGTTGACCTTCTTCACCTATCTGTGACCTGGGGGGGGGGGCAATGGTTTACAATTCACACCAAAAAATTGAGGGACATGCCGCAAACATGCTGAGTGACTGAAGCGGCCTCAAGGCCGCCTCAGTCAGAGTCGGTCAACAACACCAATATTAAAACCACCGCAGCAGGCCATGACCTCAAAGCCAATATCCAAAGCCAAGGCTTTGCAGGGGAGCAGTCCGCCTGGGTTGGGCCGTGCGGAGGGGTGAGTGAGGATTTGGGCATAGCCCCTGACGTAGGAGGACTGCAGACCTGAGCAACGCGAGAATAACACTCACTCATGACTGTTGGGCCATGTCTGCTGATAGCAAGAGGCTGGGTGAGGTGGTACTCAAGAGCAGCCACTCAAGAGCATGATTAGCATGCAACATGATGTGTTGTTGACTTGATTTTGATGTGTGAGAAGCTGGTGTTGCTGAGTGCAAGCACCTGTGGGGGTAGGGCCAGAAGGTTGGCTGAAAGTCCAAAAGCAAAAAAGCCACCTGCCACTCAGACAGAGTTTGTGCTGGCTATGCATGCAAATCACAAAACCTGGTAGCATGTCGGGCAATGCAGTGTTGATCCAGGAGATGGTGGTGCACACGGCCAGGAACTTGTCGCCCGGGAGAAGGAGGGGGTATTGAACAGGAAAGGTGTGGATGCTACTCATCAATTCAAAAGCTTTGTAGGATGAACAGCACAGTGTGCACACTTGCAAAACCCAAGTGGTAAACTGCGGGCCCCGGGGGGGGGGGGGTAGGCGCTGGATGGAGGTGACTGATTTTGAGCTTCGATTCACAAACAATCAGCCTGTCCAACAGCAAGAGTATGCGCTGGCTTTGCCTGCAACCCCAGTGGCATGTTGTGGTGTTGATGTGTGAGGCTTTGGTAGTGCTGAAAGCCAGTGACATGGGAGGGGGGGAGGTGGTCTCTGCCTTATTGTCTCCAGTACAAACACATACTGTGTGAATCAGCAGTGTACCGTGTACACTTGAAAGAATTGGTTGCATTAAGGCCAACCAGCACGGTGGCATGGACAGAAATGAACTTCTATCGGACCCTGCATCACACTATTACACTGATTAGCCCTAATCTGGATTTCAGATTAGCCCAACAAACCTTATTACACTGGACTGGAACTTAATCTATGTCTTCTCCAGGGCTCGGAATCCTAATCTGATTTCAGAAACATATTTTCCACATAAAAAAATGTATCACAGTCTTGCCAGCCAACCCAAGCTCTGTATGCATGTAGTACTGGGGCCCCATGCTGGCTTGGCAGAGCACCACCCCCCAGCAGGGCAGTTGTTACTCTTGTGCAATGCTATCTGCCACCCTGCTGGAGTTGAAAGAAGTTAGTCGCGCTGCTCAGCAACGTCTTTCAGGTCCCTGTGATCGTCTGGTGGCACTCCCGGTGATAGTATTCGATCAGATCAGCTCGACATCATGCAACCAATGGTTGTCGCCTTGATCGGCACGATCATGGCCTGCGCAGTGTTGGAGAATAACCATTTTCGCTACATGATTTTGGCCTACACCTCTCAGACCCAGCTGTACGAGACAGCCGTCCTCTGTGCGTTCTGCTGGATCCTTCAGCAGCCTGGCATCGTCTCTGGAGTGACAGGTTCGTCCCCTACAGCAACAAGGAGGAGTCCCATGGGGCTTGGGAGCACACCATCCTCGGCAAGGCAGCAAGGTTGAGCGCCAATGGCCTCCAGGACCGTGCAGATCAGTACTACAGGTGTGTTGCTAAGCTGGTGACTGCAGAGCTGTTTGTTGTCCAGCAATGCTGATGCAGCAGTGCTGTACATACCTAGATCATCTCAACAGCATACTCAGAGCTGATTGCAGCAGGTGCTGGTGGCAGCAAGGCTGGTTGCTGGGACGTAGGGGTGCACTTGAACGTCCTCTACATTTGAAGTGAATGCTGCACCATCCTGCATCATCAAAAACCTGCGTCCTGTACCAAGTGGGTCCCGACCTGGCTGCTGCTGCCTTGCAGGATGCTGTTTCGAATGGACCAGCAGTGCTTTGAGGAGCTGCATACCAAGTACGGCTACCGCATGGCAGTTGGCAAGACCAACTTCCGTGCAAGCATCCCCAGCGAGAAGCGCATGGCAATTGTCCTGTCGTACCTTGCGCATGGGCACAAGCAGGAGCAGCTGGCAGTGTTGTGGGATGTCAGCCAGCCCCTTGTCTGCAGGATCGTGAAGGACGGGGTGGCTGTGTTTGGTGAGCACATGGTGCCTGACGAGATCAAGGCACCCACAGGGGAAGATGTGGAGGGGGTGATGGAGGGTTTTGAGGACCTTGCTGGGCTGCCTGGTTGCGTGGGGGCTGTTGATGGCACCTTCTTTCACATCCAGCAGCCTTCAGACTGGGGTGACTGCTATTGGTGCTACAAGCGCATGTATGGCATCCTTGTGCTGGCTGTGTGCACTTCTCAAATGATCTTCACATATACCAATGCTGGTCAGCCTGGGTCTGTCGGTGATGCAGCAGTGTGGAACTGCTCAAAGTTCAAGGCACGGCTGTTGAGGGGTGATTTCGATGCGGGTGATCCCGCCTCTCTGCTTGATGGAGTGTTACTGCTGTCATATGTGGTTGCTGACTCAGCTTTTGCACTGGATGCACGTGTTATGAAGTGCTACGATGATGCCAGCACTACTACCCAGCAGCTGTTGAATGGTGCAATCATTCGCACTCGCAGGGTGGTTGAAAATGCTTTTGGTCGGCTGAAGATGAGGTGGAATGTGTGTGTGTTCAACCGCATCAAGGATGCAGCTGAGGCCCGTGATGTGGCCTTCATCTGCTGTGCTCTGCACAACTTTTGCGAAAGAAAGTGCCAGTCAATTGATCCTGAGTGGCTGTCTCCTGTGTCAGCAGCAGATAATGCAGCGTATGAGAGGGCACGGCAGCAAAGGAGGGACCGTGCTCCCAACCTGGTGGCCGGCACTGCTGCTCGTGATGCATTGGCTGATTATGTCGCCCACCACATGGAGGGCATGTGGTTCTAGTTGTGCACAGCGCGCTGTAACATGCATGCATGTTGCACCTGTGGCCATGAAGCTCAAGGAGCTCATGCCAGCTGTCCGCTGATGGGCAGCCTGAATGGTAACACCAGTAATGTTATACAGTTACTATTGATACAATGCATTGATACCACTCCCAACCATACCAACCCAATGCAGGCAGCACCAGGCAGCAGCATTGTGAGCACCAAAAAAACTCAACAGGGAACTTCAACAGGAAACCTCAATCGAATCTCAGCAGGAAACCTCAACCGAACCTCAACAAAACCTCAACAGGAAACCTCAACAAAACCTCAACAGGAAACCTCTACAGACCTCATCAGGAAACCTCAACAGGAATCGCCTGAACAAACTTGACCGACAAAAGCCTTGCATAACATCAGGACCTTCATGAACAGCAAGCATACTGCATGCTCACTGCACAGCAGATGCAGCTTCACAGACCTGTGGCAGGGCTACTGCTTGACTCACCAACACCCAGCGTGCCATTCAAACCGCGAGTGCCCACACCCACACTCTTGCCTTGAGGGCCACAGCTGACCCCAGCAGCAGCAGCAGCAGCAGCCTGCTGCTGCGCACCTATGCCTGCACCATCAGCAGCAGCAGCCACACCATTCTGCTGTGCACCCAACCCTGCACCATCAGCAGCACCAGCCTGCTGCTGCTGAGCAGTGCCACCACCTCCCATGCCACCCATGCCCATGCCAGCGCCCATGAAGCCCATGCCAGGTGCCATGCCCATGCCAGGAGCCATGCCCATGCCAAAGCCCATACCACCGAAGCCCATGCCACCACCAGCAGCACCCCCAAACAGCTTTGCCAAGCCCTGTGCCATGCCCTCACCCAGTGCCTTGAACCTCACTGCCTCCGCTGCAGCATTGGAGCCCATGAGCTGAGACAACATGCTCATCTGCTCCTGCTGCTGCTTCGCCAGCACTGTGCCCATGCCCTGCATCAGCTGGCACACCTTGTAGTTTTGCTTGTCCTCGTAGTTGCAGGGGCGCTTGGCAGGCTCCTCACCATCTGGGGACTCCTCCGCCTTGATCTTCTTGGTGTTGCTCTTGGAGGGCTTCTTGGTGCTCTTGGCGGCTGCGCTCTTGCCAGGGGTGCCAGGGGGGCTGGACTTGGTGTTGGCCTCGCCCATGGCCTCATCATCACTGCCATCAAGGCTGCAAGCCCGCAGCAGCGCATCAAAGCGCTCCTCAGCAGCAGCAGCAGCAGCCCGGGCCTGGCGACGGTTGCTGTGGGCACTGGGCAGCTCCATGTCGTTGTCACCACCCTCCTCGCTCTCTTTGTAGTCACCATCCTCACTGTCGTCGTCACCACCCTCCTCAACATCGTCACCGCTCATGGTGTCCCCTAGGAAGGGAAGGGGGTTGAAACAGGGCAGTGCAGGGAAGGGCAGGGCAGGACACAGCCATGAGTACAGTGATGTAGTACAGCACACCTCCTGGCTTGTGTGTGTGCACATGATCCTGCTGCCTCCCAACCTCACGCATGCTGCCAACAGGGCCACCAAGGCTTGCAACAATACCGCCCATATCAACACAACCTTCGCAAGTGTGCATGCATGAATTCATGCTGGTTCTGTTCAGGTTCCCAGACCTGCAACCCTGATGGTTGTTGTGCTGTGACTGCATCTCCCAACAAGACACTGCTGAGGTGCTTACCTCCTGCGCTGGCAAAGCCCCACACAGGGTGTGCTCCAAAGTACTTCACCCAGTCGCTGATGGCTGGCCAGCTGGACGCCCAGGCATCGGTGTCCACCAGGTAGTCGTTGTCAGCAGTGGCACGGCCTGTCTCTCCCTTCTTCTGGTACTTGTCCTTGCCGGTGGACACCTGTGGTAGTGAACAGTTGCAGCAGAATGCAGTGCGTTGTGTCAACTACCATACAGTACTTGGGTGTGCATCAAGCAGGTCAGGCACAGTAGCGCTACTGCTTTACTGTGCTAGCAAAGCAGCCTGTCCACAGCTGCACACATGCAACTGCACATTGCAACACGACAATATTGCACAGTCTGCTGCAGCTCTACTGCGACTGCCCTGGCAACTGGCAAACAAACTTGTGCTGTTGACCAGTCAACAGCACTGTACTGCTCTGCAACAAGTGCAACGTCCGCTGCTGCAGCCTCACCTTCTTGCTCATGTTTTTCATCTTGATCATGATGCATGTCCCATCCACATACAGCAGCTCCTTGTCGAGGAAGGCCTCCACTTCAGCCAGCCTGGGCCTGATGCGCTTGGTCTCCTCAGTGTCCTTGCTCTTGATGGCCTTCTCCAGCATGGCAGCGAGCTTGGCTTTGTGCTTGGGCAGCTCCTCACCGAAGGCAGAAGCCACATCATCAAAGCGAGTGCTCTTGGTGGTCATGGAGTTCTGGTAGTTCAACAGCTTCTTGCCTGCCACGCGGATGAGGACGATCTCGACCTCTCCGGTCCTTCCAAAGTTGACGCAATGCTTCTTTGGTTGGTTTTCTTTGCCAGCAGAGGCCTTCTTGCCCTTGCCCTTTGCCATTGTTGTGCTGCTGTCAACAACGAGTGCAGACTAAGCTCAGAAAACACGAGATTAGTGCTTTTGAACTTCAAAAAACACGTTGTGATTGACGGATTAGGCTTCGCTGACAATCGCTCAAATCCTAGCCAGACTCTTGAACCTTGATTTGAACCCCTGGTCTGACACGGCACAGATTAGTCATCTGGCAGGCGTTCGGAGGCAAGTAAAAAGTGATTAGGGGTGATTAATATATGTAATATTCACTAATACATCAACAGATTAAGGTTCTGAGCTGTTTTCAGGATCTCGACTAAGTTGGGCCCTTTATCTAGTGTAATACTCCTCTAACACACCAGGCACACTGATTCAGCAGCTGCCTGTGCAACTCTCATTCAATCTGGGAACCAATCAGCATGCCCACAAATGGCCATAGGAGTCCTATGATGGACAACCTCGACTTGAATGCTGCATACTTTGACAACAGCAGCAAACACTGGCAACGAACCTGCCTCACCCCCTTCTTCGACGGTTCTGCGGACGGAACGGGAGCCCCGTGTTTGCGAAAATTATAGAAAGAGGTGCTGATCAAGCGCATGTTGAGAACATGGTCAAACTATCGTTCAGTTGTGTACATGTTAGGTCGCGTCGATTCGCATTCCAAAATCTGCCTTAAATGTAAAAGAGATGTGAGAACAAACCCAAGGCAAGATGATAGGGAAGACGAAAAGGCAGCAGGAGAAACACGCGGCGTACACAGCACAGGTCGACAATTAGCATTGGTGTATAAGGGGTCCACTGCAAACAAGAAGGGAGGAGAGGGATGCCAAGCCTAAACCGGATAGGGGGGAGGGTTCGATTGCGAAAACAGCCTAAAACGGAATGGGGGGTCACCGGCTCTTCAGCAAGGGAGACAGCAGTACCGATGACGAGCCTAAAAACCAACGGGGGGGAGGGTGTTTTGGACCGAAGAGCCTAAAACGGAGAGGGGGGGAGGGGTTTTGTAAAATCTGGCGTCCCCCTCCCCCCTTCTTAGGTTGGCGGTGGACCCCCTCATGCCCCTCTACACCAGTCTCAGTAACATGGGCAGAGTGATCGAGAGGGCTCGACAGTCACTGGCCTGGCGGGTCTCTCACCAGGGGCTTTTACAGCGCTTGTAATTAACCAGAACCATCACAAGTGACTTATGTATATTTACGGGCATGCTTTTGCGGCCTCTCGCGGCCTGTCTTGGCACATCAGTGACTTGCGCAAGTCACTGCTGTAAGGAGCTTTCCTCAAACGGGCCGGATGCCCTGAAGACGCCCATGATTAGGTCTTCAAAGTTACTCTGATTAGTATTGATTAGCTCGTAAGGCGCCACGCAGCGTAAGCAGCAAGCCTGCCTAGCTCAGTGACTTTCTCGTGGAGTCCTTTCAGGCCAGAAAGCACGCCATCGCGCAGACATAGTTACTCTGTACATGTTCCGTAAGGACAGGAGGTTTCCTTGTACAGAATCCGAACCAACAGTGACCGTTGACTGGCTGGTGCCAGCGTTGAGGCTGTACCAGCTTTAATGTTGCACAACAAGTTACTTTAAGGTTGCTCAGTGACGTCTGCCGCCGATTGGCCGCGGCTTTCTCAATCACCAGCGGTTCCATCTGCATTTGAACTATCTTCCTTCCCTGCAGCGCCGATCAATGCGTAACAAGCCAGAATGATACCCATACTCATACACTATCTCATTCTGGCCTCGTCACTCTCGGGGATCTTCTTAGCAGGCCCCCTGTCTCTAGTCACTGGCACCAGCAGCACAGAGCAGCTGCTGCAGAAGCATCAGCCAATCAACAGTCTGGTGCACGCACCTTATGGCTGTGGCAATCTTCCGGAAATCAGGTCTACAGCCTGGTGCGCCGCAGCAGCCGCAGCAGCCTGTGGAGGAGTGAAGGCTGTTGCTGATCTATGGACACTGCCGCTGAGGGTGGCAGGCTGCTGTGCGTGTGCCCCTTTGCTGCCCCTTCTGTGGCTGCTGTCCGTAGTAGCAGCAGCACCCTTCACGGTCACGCTGCCTGCGGCCTATGCACTGTGGGCGTTTTGCCGCTGTCTGCTGTGGCAGATTGCAACAGACCCCAGCCCCCCCACAGCCTGCAGGAAATTCCTGGCATGGTCAGCAGCAGTGTACCTGGCATGCACCGACATCTACAAAGATGTGGTTATCTCCTGTGCAGCTGCAGTTGGACGCTGGACAGTTGACTGGCTGTGCACAGCAGCAGCTACCTTCATTGCTGTAGCATGGTTGACCCAGGGCCAAAGCCGCAGTCAGTTGCTGGATTTTGTGGTAACAGAATGGCGGTACACAGCATTTGCTGCATGGATGGCACTGTTTGGAGTCAGGGTCAAGCAGCAAGATGATGAGGGTGAGTGGCATGAGGTGCAGGAGGGGGGAGGGGGGGAGGGGGGGGGGGCACTGTGGTTGGCAGGGAGGGGGAGGGAGGGAGGGAGGGAGGGAGGGTGTGGGGCACTGTGGTTGGCAGCTAGGGGGAGGGAGGGAGGGTGTGGGGCACTGTGGATGCCAGGGCGGGGGGAAGGGAGGGTGGGGGGACAGTGGATGCCAGGGCGGGGGGGGGGGGGGCACTGTGGTTGGCAGGGCGTTATTAGTTGTAATTGCTTGCAGGAACTCTTTGAACAAGGCAAGGGCCAGGAAGTGATTGGTGCTACACATGCCATGGCACTCAACTACTATAAAAAGAAGCAAGCCAAAGAAGGCGCCAAGCAGGTTGCTCACAGCACTGCTGATAAGTTCCAGCACACGTCGCAGACCGTCCAGGCATTGGGCGTCACCCCACAGGTGCCTCAGCACACCTTCTCGGCTGTCTATTTGGTACCAGTACTGGCAGCCACTGGGCCAACACAGCAGCCTGCCATGCAACAACCTGACCTGCCACAGCCACATGGTAAGGACCAACAAGCCCGTGTGGCAGCACAACAGAAATATGCAGCAAAGAAGGCGACCAAGAGACCAATGCAAGGAGCGGCAACTTTGCAACCTGTCAAAAAGGTGTGTTGTACAGCATACATCATTTTCTTACTGAAGCCAACATGGCATGCCTTGTGGTTCCACACCAAAGGTTCCACACCAAAGTTGGGATGAACTTTGCACTCTAATTCATCAAAATGAAGCTGCACCGCTTGCATTAGTGGCAAGAGAGGGCAGTTGCTGGTAATCCAAACTCATGCCCGTTGTGTGACGCAAGTAGGGTTGATGTACTACATGTTCCAGATTACATACACCTTACATGTGGACATTGCAACGTGTGCACTCATGCCGCAGGCCAAGCCCGATGCCACCCCAACACTCACACCTGTACACACCGGGACATTGCCTGGCAACGCCAGCAACGCCAGCAACACCAACCCTGTGGCTGACTCTCACGCCTCGTTGGGGCTGGATATGTCAGACCCGGTTGTCATGGCTGCATTGGGTGTGCCTGCACCATCACTGGCCACTATGCAAGCGACCTCACCCAGCCATGCCACCACCACACAGAACATGGACACCAACCCTGTGGCTGACCCTCACGCCTCGTTGGGGCTGGATATGTCAGACCCGGTTGTCATGGCTGCATTGGGTGTGCCAGCACCATCACTGGCCACTATGCAAGCGACCTCACCCAGCCATGCCACCACCACACAGAACATGGACACCAACCCTGTGGCTGACTCTCACGCCTCGTTGGGGCTGGATACGTCAGATCCAGTTGTCATGGCTGCATTGGGTGTGCCTGCACCATCACTGGCCACTATGCAAGCGACCTCACCCAGCCATGCCACCACCACACAGAACACGGACACCAACCCTGTGGCTGACTCTCACGCCTCGTTGGGGCTTGATACGTCACACCCAGCTGTCATGGCTGCATTGGGTGTGCCAGCACCATCACTGGCGACTATGCATACATCATCATTCAGCCATGCCACCACGACACAGGTGATCACTAAGAGAAAGTCATGTTGTTCCCGTTGCGATCACACACACCCTCTCACAACTTGCGGCATGCATGTGACATGCATGCACGCCACTATGTAAGCATTTTTTTACACCCTCACAACATTATCCGTGTTTGAATGCAGGGAGTGCAGCAAACATATAACATGGATGCCATGAATGATGCTGGACCCAACACCAACAGCCAGCATGTACCAACAGAAGTGAGTGGCGTGGACACCAATGCCACTGGAATAGGCGCACAAGCACTACATGTGAGTATGCGAACCTGCTGGTGATTGCGGCGAGTTGCATGTCACAGAGGGTTGGTCCTGCGCGCAAACATGGATTGTGTGCCACAAGTGCCAAAGCCAACATGTTGCCACCAATTAATCCCTTGTTGTGTGCGCAATGCAGGGTGTTGCTGATGCGCCAAGGCCAGGGTACAATCCTCAACCACACCGCAACCGCCGTGGTGGCAAAGGCACACCCAAAGTGTGCAGCAACTGTCATTTTTTGGCCAAGCAACCCCATCACTATGAAGATGCAACGAGGATTGGTGTTGGCCCCAACATGTGTGTTTGGCAACAATGCCCTGCCAAAGCAGGCATGGATTACAAGTGCTCAATGAAGGGTTGCAAATGCTATGAACCAGACCCAAGCAAGGTTTGGGCACACCGGCAGCAGAAACTCCAAGCAGCCAAGTTGGCAGCAGAGCAGCTCCTTAATCAAACACCAGGCCTTGGCCAGCCCGCTGAGTAGGGTCATGTGCAGCCGCAACGTCATGCCGTTGTGTGTTGTTGACTTGGTGCCCCGGTGTAACAGAATGGGTGGACAAACCAATGAAGGAGAACAAGGTGTTGCGAAGTATCCATTCAATATGATTAGAAATGAAAGCTCAGCTTGCATCGATCATGGACAAAGCAAGCATCAAAGGCCCGCTCCTGATCGCTGCGTTGACTGTTGAGACGGCGGGAAAGGCCACATAGTACATCCTGCGGTGAGCTGAAACTTTCGTTCCCTACTTTCTAGCATATGCAACCTCCAGGCAACTCGCCTTTAGTTGCTGAAGGCTGCACTTCGCAGGACGCGGCCATCAACACAGAAAGATTGCTTTACAAAACTTTTGCAAGAAGGGTTTGGAGGCATGGTGTGACCAGGCGCACAAACGAAACTTTCCCGCCACCCTGACAGCCTTCTCCCTCCCCTCCCCCTTTCCCCCCTTCCCTCCCCCCTCTTCTCCCTTTCTTTTCATTTGTTGCAAAATTTCGGCGCGCGCTAGCGCGCGCGCCAAAAAATTTCACTCTTTCCCTCCTTTTTTTCACTCTCTCTATGGACCCCGGCCCCTCATGGGCCCAGAGTGGGTAGAATGCCAGAATGCAGGAGGAGGGGGGGTTGTTCGATGGACTTAGAAAAAATGTGCTTTGGCTTGGGCTGACAGGCTCAGAATTCTGGCCAAACTCTGGCCCTGTACTACGCGCATGTTCTGGGCACTGATCTGGAAACGTCTGAGAGGGGGTTGTCCTCTTATGGTGGTCACCTGGCAAAGCGCTGACAAGACGGCAAACAAAGTCTTTGTGTTGGTGGTGGTCATCTGTGGTGATCATTTAATTGAGTGAGCAGCATGCCACCATGTGCTGTTTGGGGTCCCAGCCCTGAAGGCAGCTTGGTAAACAATGTGATGGCCAGCATGCCAGGTTATGCTGTGCTGCACCACAGCCATGCTGTAAAGGTCACCTTGAGTAGTACTGAAGATTTACAGTTGCAGCAACACCTCTAGAGGGTGCGTTGTGCTGGGCCTGTCATGCGCCCAGCAGTCCATGAACAAGCAGATGCTTGCCTTTTGATTAGGTTGTCCCAAGCATAATACACATCCTGCAGCTTAGCGGGGATGGGCAAGTGATGTTCAAAGTTCACACGCTCCAAAGGGGGTGTATCGGATTCTTTCTTTCCTTTTTTCACTCACAAGTCTTACTAGCTTGATTCACAGTGTGGTGATGATGTGCAAGACTTTGATAACGCTGATTCATGAACGTGGGGCACCTGAGGGGGAGGAGGGGGGGGGGGATAAAATGCTGTCCCATGCAGCAACACACATTATGCAATTCACCAACAAGCCGGGTACCAACAAGCCGGGTACGTGGCAGTCCCGTTGTCACAAGCTGTCGTTGGCCGCATCAATGAACCCTTGGCCGCGCGGGTGGTCAAGGGTTGTCCAGGCACGGTTAGGGCCTGTTCGCCTTGCGGCCAAGGGCCGACCACACCCCGGCCAAGCCCCCGACCATAGCCGATCATACCCCCTTCGGCATAGTGGAAGGCACTGAACACGGGGCACATGGGGGGGGGGAATGCTGTCCCAAGGGTGGATGCACATCATTCAGTTTAGCGTGGAAAGGCATGTTCTCTGCATTCACTCACAAGCCCTACCAGCTGGATATACTGTTACTTCTACTGTTACTGTTACATGGTCCAGGCTGAGCCTGAACACCCTGTAGGGAGCCAACGAGGCTCATGAGGCATCAGCATCATAGAACGCATCTGAATAGGCATCGTAGTACTCCTTTGAGAATGCACTGACGAACATGTCGGAAGCGTCGGGGCCAACCCATCCTCAGCAACACCCATGAGGGTATCAGCTTCCTCAGCTGATAGCCCGTCAGCAAGTAAAACCTCCAATGGAGGGTTGGACCACCGACGCTGGCCACACTCACGCAGAAAGGCACCAACACGACGGGCAGGCTGGTGCATGAAGGACCGCAACTGGGTTGCAGACACAATGCATGGGAGCTCCCGCCATCCACCAAAGTCCATCCATTGATGCGAGCGTTTCAAAACACACTCAGCAATCATGTGCATCTCATCTCCTACTCCCTGATGACAGAAACGGCACAACCTATCAGCACGGGCAATACTAGCAGCAGGACCCGAAGCAGAGCGGGACTGGAACTTAGCGGTGGCAATATCAAGATCATGGGCACCTAGTCTGAAACCGGCAAGGGCTCTAACACACTCACGGGACATGGGGGCTGTGTGGCGCACCTAGTCTGGGCTGTCAGACCACCGCCGACAATTTAAGCTGCAGAAAGGATTGAACTCAGAACCACCTTCAACAGCACCTTATACAAGAGGTGATGATGTGCAAGGCTCGGGTGGCACTGAACATGGGGTGCATGGGGGAGGGGAGGTGGGGTGTAAATGCTGTCCAAGCATAAATGCTCGTCGTGCATTAGCCTGGAGGAGCATGTGCTGTGCATTCACTCACAAGCCCTAGCTTGATATACAGTGTGCTGTTGATGTGCAAGACTTCGATGGCACTGAACACTGGGGGGGGGGGGTAGATATGCTGTCCCAAGCATGAATACACATCATGCAGTTTAGCAGGGATGAGCAAGTGTTGTGCATTCACTCACAAGCCCTACTAGCTTGACTTACAGTGTGGGGTGGTGATGTGCCAAAGTCTGGTGGGGCTGACTGCGGGCCCCGCATGGCATGGGAAGGGGGGGGGGGGATGCTGTCCCAAGCTTTGATACACATCCTGCAACTTAGCGTCAAGGGACCTGCGGTGTGCATTCCCTCACAAGCTTTAGCAGCTTGTAGTACAGTGTGGTGATGATGTGCAAGACTTTGGTGGAGCTGATTGTCCGCAAAATGAAGGGGGGGGGTGAAATGTCCTAAGCATTGACGCACATCATGCAATTTAGCGTGGATGAGCATGTGCTGTGCATTCACTCACGAGCTCTACTAGCTTGAAATACAGTGTCACACAAATACAGTGCTGATGGTTGACGAGACTATTGGTGGAGCAGAATGTGGGGCATGGGGACGGAGGGGGTGGGTGTGAAATGCTGTCCCAAGCATGAATGCACAACTTGCAATTTAGCGTGGATTGGTGTGTGTTATGCATTCACTCGCAAGCTCTAGGAGCTTGAAATCAGTGTGGTGTTGATGTCCAAAACAATTGTTGAGCTGAATGCTGAGCGATACTGGGGGTGCGGGAAGGGGGGAGGGGCCCCAGTGGGAGAGTAACTCTGCCTCAATGTCCACACAAGCGGTCTGCTGTTCAGCGAGTTTCTGTTTTGGGTTGGCGAGCAACCAGCTTGAAGCTCTAGCCACATGGACACCACTGTGGTGGTGATGTGGGTGTCTGTGATGGCGCTGAACCTAGGCATAAGCCCGGGGGAGATGTTTTGGGCGGCAAAATGCTGTTGCAAGCATAAAAGCACACCCAATTGAGCGTGGAAGGTGTGTGCTTTGTATCCGCTTGCAAGCTCTTATAGCTTGAAATGCAGTGTGGTGTTGATGTGCTACCTGAATGCAGTTGGGTTGATAGGTTGCTCTGCTGAGCAGATCCATCGGCTGCTTGTTTTCAGAACCAACATTGCGCCTTGTCAACACCAGCACCTTTACTCACATCACTGGCTGCTTGTTGCAACACAGTGAGATCGGCTCAGTGTTCCACGCACAAGCTGCTGCTATGGCTGCAGCTTTAAAGATGGGGCGTGTGTTTGTTGAGGCACCTGGACACTTCCTGACAAGCACGCCTTATTGTGGAGACAGCAACACTTTAACTCTTGCTACTTTATGCCCCTCAGCAAACTGCACACTCCAGTCTGCTGGGCTAACAGAGCAGGACCTGAAGGCAGCCCCGACACTCACAACTGCCAGTCTGGCAGAGTTCCATGCATCACATCCAGCGTCACCACGCGTAGTGGCTATTAGTGCACAGGCGCACTTGGTGCGTGCCCTCACACCGTCCCTCTTCAAAGACATTTTGGACAGTGTGGGGCTGGCGGAGGCTAGGAGATACTGGTGGTGGCGCGCACAGGCAGTTGCGTACATGTCAAGTTGAGACCCAATCAGCGCACACGGACTGAACTAGCCAAGCGCAGGAAGGAGAAGCTACAAGGAGCACCCCTGCAAGGTGGTTGCATCAGTCTGTATGTGCGCCATGGAGATAAGGGTGTTGAAGCCAAGGTTTGGGAGGATGCTGCTTATGATTCTGCAACTGAGCAGCTGCGGCAAATATACTCCAGCCTGACACGCCAGGTGTTTCTGAGCACAGAAGACCCTGCAACTGTGGAATTCTTCACATCGTCAGCTCGCAACTGGAGCACCACCTTCGTCAACATGAAACGAAAGTGAGAGTGACTGGTTGGGTATGATTTCGCAAAATTGGGTGTTGAGGTCGCAGCACAAAGGTCAGCTGCCAGAGGTGCTTGGTATTACTGTTTGTTGCTGGTGCCAGGCAGTGTGAGCATATGCTGACTGGTTGAGATTGGCATCAATGGTGCTATGAGCCAGACTCCTACATTGTTTATTCATGTTGCGCTCTGTTGAACCTTTGTTCATGATCTGCAGGCCTGATCGGGGTGTCAGCAATCGGGCTTACATGGCACAGCATGGCTACAGTGAGGAGGTGCTAGACTGCCTGCTCAACCTGGACCTCAGTCTATCGTGTGATGGCTTTGTGGCCTCGTTCTATTCCAACTGGTCACGTCTCATTGAGTTGAGGGCAACAGTGCGTTGCAAGGCCCACAGAGTGTTCTTGGATGTTGATGCCGAGCCCAGGGCGGCTTAGATCTTAACTGGTGACTGGTGGCACATTTTTCTGTCTGGAAATGACAGGGTGTGGTGTTGTGGGGATGTCGGCAGCCCACCCCTCCCTTCAGCTGATTGAGATTGTGAGCTGACATTGCTCTGTACTCCTGCACCAGCGGCTGGACCCTTTGTCCATAACATTGGCATTGCAAGGCGTAGCAGGCTCCTTTCAGGGTGATTGAGTTACGTCATGCATGTGCTTTGCGTGCTTGTATTCCAGGTTTGGGTATGGAATTCTGGTGATCTGGGGTGGGCATTAGCGTGGCCTGGACAGTCAACAGGGAAAAGCCGTTGTGCACTGCTGACGGTTCGACTGCCTGAAGTTAGCTTGGCTATTTCAGGCAGGCTAGGACCTTCTTGCACTCAGTAGCAGTGAGCTTGGTGGTTGCGATTTGCAACTGAGCTAGTTTGGAGAACGTTTTTCTCCCGCCCATCCCGCCCTCTTTGTGTTCCCTACCTGTTTTGATGTCAGGCAGGGAGGAGGCTTGGCAGTGGCCTTCTGCCACTGCGAATTGGGTCTGAGTGCAGTAGGGTAGCAGCCCTGGGAATGGCCTTGCCGAGCCAGGGCTGCACCCTGCACAACTTCCCCCTTGTTCTTTCAGAAGCTGTGCCCACCTTGTTGGTGCCAGATTACCTTGGAGACCCCCTGGTGTTTGAGCAGAGTGTGTTTATGCCCTCTTGTTTCCAATATCACTTCTCATGTCTGGATGTTTGTCTTGTAATCGAGGTAGTCACTCAGAGTGTGGTCACTTGCAGTGACGAAGGTGGCTCCTAGGCCAACACTGTGCTTCAAAGCAGTGTGTGTAACAGCAGCACGTTGGTTTGGGTGGCCACGCCCTCTTGACCACAGATCTGATGTCTGTGAGTCTAGCTTGTCCGCGCTTGCCAGGGCCCTTCGCGCACGCTTAACTCCGCACAATACAAACTCGCGCAACCAGTTTAGCTTAGCGGTGCACCCAGATGCACCCAGATTCACGCGACGTTCAAGAATCTGAACGGACGTTTGGGAAAGGCATTGGACCGGCCAGCTGACTGTGGTGCCCTACCTCCTCTTACCAACCCATTACAATTGTATGAACTAGACTAACGTGTGCCCGTTGGTTCCCCACTACGATCCCAGCAGCTACTGTTCCCCACCAGCTTCCGGACCCCAATACTCTTCTTTTAGATATTGAGCACAAACCGGTATGGTTGGTGCAACAGTACTTCGGGTGCATGGAGTCCGACGTCGTGCTGTTGATACAACGTTGGTGGGTTTAATCATCGTGGTCTGCCTGTTTCAGACGTGGTTCATTAAGACAAATGTCACAGCACATAGCTGGAGTCATCATGACTCCGACGCATCAAAGGGTTTTCATCCCATTTTTGTTGTGGGGATTAGTTCTGGCCACAGACCAGGAAACTACAACTACATCGCACCAACACTTCGCAACCTCAGCTGTGGCCTGCGGTCATCAAAGGTTGCCTACCCTCGTGTGGTCTTGTTCAACGCGGAGGTTCCAGCAACCCAACATACAGCTCTGCTGTCGATGAGGAATGACCCAGTTTGGCATGATCTGCAACGGAGAGGGCTGATGACCAGGTCAAACAAAGTTATGCATGCAGCCTTGTTGGCAGCCAACTCCAGTGGCCTGCCACCCTCATTTGGTGATTCACCTGACCGCATCTGGTGGCGATCAAAAGAAGCCCTTGACACCGCGTCTACAATAGAAGCAGCACTGCAGGCAGACTCCAAGGCAAGCTACTACATACACTTGCAAGATGACATTCGACTGGCAGGGGGATTTATTGATAAACTTCAGATGTTTCTTTTTAATTTGCCAGAACACCAACGGGCGCGGGACTTTATCAGCATGTACTCCTCTGGCGATCATGGTCGGAGCGCATCCTACATGAATGCTGGGAACGCATCCTACGCAAAAAAGCCTGGGACGCCTGTGGGCATGGTTGCATTCTGTATGCCAAGGGAGCTGGCACAGGGCTTAGCAAAGTATGTTCGGCAAATGTTTCTTACAAAGCCCGTTGATTGGCTGATGGAGGATTACAGAGAGCTGCAAAGATGCAATGAGCATGTCATTGTGCCGAACCTTGTGCAGCATGAGGGCGGGCAGAGCACCTTTGCTGGAAAGACTTATGACTTGTCACGCGGCTCGGCCACATTCATGCCAGACGGCTGTTGAGTAAGCAGTGTCAGAAACTGTGTTTGTTGTCTAGGTCTGTTTGTGTTGAATGTGCTGACACTGTGAAGAAGGTATCTGCATGTTCACCAACTTGCCTGAGGCCTGGTTTCAAGAGCCTGATCTCAGGACCTGTGGTTTGCATGAACAGCACTGCAAGGAGCTGCTTTTGAATGTAGTTGAAGTCTTTTTGGAGCACCCTCATTACCCCTTGGCTCGCTGGCTAGTGCTGAGGTTTGGGGGATCCTCCCTTCGGACGGAATGTCTTGAATATTGCAAGCCAATATATATGGTGGTGCTGTCCAGCACACAGACTGCCCCCCCCCCCCCATCCCCCTGGTCAGACACATGCATCTTTGAGGGTAGTCTGGGAATGCAAATGCCTTCAATCACTACTAAAAATGTATCATATGTGTAGCGACGCAGTCATCGGTTCAAACATGTCCTGCATTGTATGCACAATGTATGCGCAATACAGTTAACACTTTGCTCTTTGATCCTTCCAGCTATACAGTTGCCATGAGCCCAGCACCGTTGGTTGGACAGCAACCACAACGCAGCAATGTTCCCTGTTAATTCATGGCGAGTACCCTTCAACTTGAGCTCAAATGCGCTGCCACAGCAGACGTTCTGCTCTCCATGCAGCAGCGGTGAGGGGTCACCTTCACCAGCAGCTGGGTGTGGATTGGCCATCGGGATTAGGCCAGGACTTTGGTGACGCCCAGAATGCCACATGCCAGGGTGCTTGCTCATGTTCTGCAAGAATCACACACGGCTATTTCAAGTAACTTGTACTTTGTTCCCATTGAGCAGCTGGGGTAGCGTTTTTTTGAAGCTGGTACACCGTGTTCGTCTGACCGGGGGGGAGCGAGGAGCGATAGCACGGTTTTGGGCAGCTCAGGGGGGGGTAGCAACTGGAATCTGGCCTGATCTGGCCTGATCTGCAGTAAAACAGTGCTGGGAGGGGGGGGTGAGCAAGGAGCACTTTGGCCCCTGAAACCATGCCCCCAGAGGGGGAGCAACTCCATCCCTGACACAGACGAACACGGTGTATCAGCTTCAAAAAAACGTTACCCCTGGTTCTCTAATTTACCATGTCAAACCCTCTCGTCAAATTGCGGCTGTGTGCTGACCACGTGACATCTGAGGCTTATTGCAGTTGGCCTGGCATACCGGGCTGTTGTGCCCAATAAAAGGGGGGGGTACACTAAGGAATCCCTATGTAATCACCTGCAACTTTGGAAAGGCATATGGATACTATTGAGGTTGCATCTTCAGCGCCCCAGCCACGCCCACCTGTGCGCTGCTGTCCTTACATAGGGATCACGATCCACACTGTGTGTCGCCTTGGGAGTTGCAAACAGCCTTGACGTATATAAAGAAGCATTGATGCAATGTTTCCTATACTACGTGATGTGTCGCTACAATGTTCGTGAATACGGTGGGCTGGTGCACCTGTAGCACTCCAGTGATGATCACAGCAGCAGTGACCGCCAACTGGCTGTTTGACCTGATTCAAGAAGCCATATATAAACCATCACTTGACATACTGGATTGATACCTTTGGGATCTGGGAGTGTGAGAACTACAACCTCCAGGTACAGCACATAAGTCTCTGAGATACACCCCCACATGGCAGCCAAAACTGTTGAATTATCAACCTGAATACGTCCAGGCGTTGAATAAGTCCAGGCGGGGACATGGCACATAGTTGCACGATGGATTAATTGTAAAGTTCACGAGGCCGGTACAGCACTGCTGTGTTAAGCATGAACTTAATCAGTCAATGAGGGGACATTTGCAAGTTTGGCCTAAGCCAAAACAAGAAGCCTTAGTTGCAAGGAAACTGTCAAACGCTGATTGTGTTGTAACCAGGGGTGTACCGTTTCACGATTTCTGGAATTTCACCTTTGAAAATTTCAATGAAAATTTCATGAAAATTTCACACCTCAAAACCCCCTTGGTTTCTGTGAAATGTTGAAGAGGGTGGCCTGCCAGTGCTGAGGCAGTGCTGCAGCAGCTGATGCATCCCCTAGCAGGGCCTGGAACTACTGTTGACACTGTTCCATTACTATAGAGGCCTTCCCAACCAAGACAGCCCGCTGGCAGCCCTTGGTAGACCTGGCTGGGGCCCTACCAAAAGTGATCTGCAGCTGCTGCTGCTGCCTGCCGCCTAGCGTTTCACCGTTTCACTTTCAGAGTGAAATTTTCATGAAATTTTAAATTTCACTGTAATTTCTTTCACGGACCCCCAAAACCATGAAATTGTACACCCCTGGTTGTAACAGCAACACAGGAACACCAATGAACCAATGAAACATCGCATGGTACTTATTGCACTGAGATCGCTGTCCCATTTCAACAAGACCTTGTCACACTTTTGCTGGTCGCAAGACTGCAACCGACTGACACAGAATCTGTTGCTGTAAGATGTACTGTGTGTGTATGTCAAGTCAGAGACTGTACACTGCGGGTGGTTCTGGCACAGTGCAGCAGCAGCTGATGGTCCTGCACTGCACAATGATGCTGCAGTCTGCAGCCTGCCAGCGCCGTCAACCCCCCCCTCCCCTAAACCCTTGCCCAGCGCAAGTGACCCTTGCGCCGCAAGTCCCCTGGGATTGTGGCACACTTTCCTGAGGGGTGCAGGGGTGTGCCGGTACAGTTACACACTTTACATTACACGTAATTACAGTGTAATTACAGTGTAATTTCAAGGCCCTCAACAGTTTGTAAGCAGTGTAAGGCAGTTAGTTGCACAGCAGTGTTACAGTGCGTGACGCAGGTTTTGAGCATGTAGAGTGGTCATAAACATGCGTAACATAATGTAGACATATATGAATGCATCATGCATGGCATGCAGCCCTACTGCAGGAGGTCTGGGCACCCGGGCCAGGGGTGATCAGTGGTCTGCCAGGTGCCGTCCTGTGCCAGCCTGTGGCGTCAGTCTTACAGTGTAATCTTACAGTAAAGTGTGATTACATGTAACTGCATTACACCGACCCCGACTACACTGTAACGGCACACCCCTGGAGGGGTGTACAATTTCAGGTTGTCCGAGTCTCGGGAAGCAATTTTATGAAAATACGTAGATTTCTGAAATTTTCATATGAAAAGTGAAAAGTGAAAGACAGACGATAGGCAGCAGCAGCAGGTGTAGATCCACAAGGATGTATGGCTGGTGGGCACATACAAGCTGTCTCCAAAGTACCTGACTGTGGCAGTATGTCATTGGAGTTGCGGGCGACTTCATGTAGACAGCACCGCACTGTGAGTCACTGTTGATCTACTCATCTGGTGATCAACTGAGTCAGCCACAAAGCAGGCTCCTCAAAAGCACTGCTACTCCCCTACCATGACAATAACTGTTTCATTTGTATATCCCGCATTGGCAGCTGCAAAGGAGTCCCTAGGGAGCCCTTTCATGTAGCTGCACACATCAATCCATGGAACGCACCAAGCGGTTGTGCTGCACCAGTATGCTAGTTCCATGTGGCCTGTAGGTGTGTAGTATGTTCCCTATGATGTAATCAATCGTCAGCAGCTGTTCTAGGCGGTGAGGGAGGGTCCAGCAGCTGCTGCAGCAGTGCAGAGCACTGCCAGACGGCCTTTTTCAAAATTTCACACAGATGTAAGGGCAATGTGGGGGGGGGGTGAAATTTTCGTGAAATTTTCAGTGAAATTTCACACATGAAAATTCGGAAAAGTGAAACGGTACATCCCTGGCAAGGACATCCGAGGGTCGAGACCATGACCCTGAGTGACGTGGCTCTGTTGCAAGCTTCCAGTTGATCATCCTTGCAAAACATATACACACAATACGAAACGAGCTTATCACCAGTCTACAAACCTATTCATTCAACCCCCCCAGCAGCGTGTCAGTGCTGCTGATGGCAAGTGCTCCTGCTGCGTTCCGCACAGGCAAAGCTTGCTGATAGACGGCACACAATGGAAGTATCATGCATATGCATGCCACACCCACCTGGGCTACCTAGGTGCCAAACAAGCATGCCATAACAGGTTGTACTTGGACTGGTCAAAGGCACTCTGTGACTTCAGGGCCCTGGCCGTAGGGCCACAGCAGGGTTAAGTGACTTATGGATGTTTGTTGTGGTGCACCACCTCAAGGACTGCAGCACTGCAGGGTGGCACCAGTGGTCCCACCCCTGCAAGCAGTACAACAAGGCCAGTTCCTTTTTTCAATGCCTGTTTTGGCCGTATCAGGCAGTTTTCAAACCCAATTTGCAAAACCCTGGTCAAGGTTTGACCAAATTTGACCACGTAGCCATGTAGCTCGCAGTCCTGGCTTTCAGATGGGCCAACCCCCAGCAGCATTGGGGGTCGCAAGCAGGAGTTAGGGCTGTGCAAAGTCAAGGGGTACCATTTGCCTAGGCCCAGTTATGGGTTAACTTTGGTGCAGGGGGGGGGGGGGGGCAGTTCAGTCAACTTTGGACACTATGCTGGACTTTGACTTGATACTTTCACAATTAGTTATTATCAATTTAAATAACATATATAAAGAAATTTACGGCCATCTGAGCAGGTTGAAAAAGGGGGGGTGGGTAGGTGGGTCAAGCTGGGTTTCAGTAACTTCCTAGCATGCTGCAAACTTCCTGTAGGAGCATCGGATGAAGCTGGAAGGTAGCGCATGCGAAAGCCATTGACAAACTGAGTTGATTTCAGCATGTTCTGAGCATCTCCAATTACTATTTACCCCCGAGGCTGCCCAGGCCAGTACTAAAGCCGTGGCACGCCGTGGGCAGTGCCCATGCCAGTACCCAGACATCCGTTACAAGAGTGCACAGACCAGCACCAAGTCAGCCCCAGCACCAACGTTCCCTATCAATGCCTGTGTGACAGTGACCCACCATCTGTGGTGTGGAAGTATCACATGCTGTCTCACTGGCAGCAGATGCACCCAGACCACCAGCTTACAGCAGAGGGGCTGTAACGGGACATTCCCGGTACATGAGCAGCAGGAGTGGTGTGTCAGTGCTACAGAAATGAAGCTTGTTTTGAGCAAGGCAGAGTACCAGGATGTACCAACTGTGTTGTTTCATGTGTGAGATCTTTTCAGGGATGTACAGCAGTGCTTTGATCACATTGCTGACCGTCCATGCCGTGCCCCACTGCGGCACTGGGACGCCTGAGGTGTCTTGACTGATAGAGCACAGCAACACCCTTGTGGCCATCACAGTACCTGAAAAACATGTTGAATAAATGTAATAACACTTTAGACCTTGCTTAGGCCAGTTACAAGACGTTCAGAGGACAATTAGGGGTGGGGTGGGGGGTGGGTGGGTGGGGGGTCCCACTTTGAACTTCTTAGCATCGTGTCCGAAAACAACCTTAGCCCCCCCCCCCCCTGTTTGGTGTCTGTTTTGATTGGAGTGGTCACGAGGAGCAGGCGTGCTGCTGATGTTGAGGCGCCAGCTGACAGCCCAACAAGATGGATCACCAGCAGCAGCACCTGCTGCACCTCAATTGGCACCTTAATCGGCTCCTCCCAGCATCACCAATCACAGCACACTCAAACTACAGCATCCAGTGCTGTCCTGCAACATCACTGGACAGCAAGGCAGGCTAGCCGGGGGGGGGGGACTCCACTCTTCTTCCCAGCACTGGGTGGTGCACAGAGGGTACAGGAAGCACAGAAGCTTTCCAGTGCAGCAACTGCACACGCTACCACAATTCTGAAGCAGGGTGCCAGAAGAACCATTGAGTGAATTAAAAAGGACAGGAGGGGACCACTGGGATCCGTTGCCGTCCCTGGTTACGTCAGGTCTGTTTAGTGAGGGTAAGTGGATTATTACACTGAGGGCCCAGATCAAAGTCAGAAATTGATCAGACAACAAAGTGCTCAGACACTTGATCTGACCTCAAATTATGAAGATACATACTTGATTTACCCTTGATCAACTCTTGGATCAAGTCTGGTACCTTCCGTGCTTCCGCATTTGAATTGATCAGACCCTGGGTTTTGACCAGGGTGGGGGACCCCAAACAGAATTTGGTGAAGGTGCAGCAGCGCTTGATCTGAGTGCATTAAGCCTTTGTTATAGTTGAACCAAACTTGATCCGGCCTTTTTGAGTCCTTATCACTTCGCGTTGTTTGCATAGGTATGTGATGGGGCAGATGTAGGACCTGAGCCTTGCAGCCGCTGCAGCATCCAGCAACATGGCAGCATCACCGGCTTCATTTAGCATGTCGTGTTCCAGGCTACGGCAAGCCGTGAACAGTCGACTGGGCGTAAAAGGTGATCAGTACTGATGGTGATCAGTCAAAGCAGTAGACTGGCCATCCCAAGCACGCGAGAGGGAGCCATAAAGCTCAAACTTACAACTTTACAGTTTGTTCACATGTCACGGTGGCATGGTTGGCTGAGATTGGCTGCCAACACGGTCTTGCAGGCCGATCTTTCAAATCATGGCTTATCAGTCGCAGATACGGCGCTCCCACGCGATAGGACTATGTGGTACATTTACAGCAGTATATTGTCTGTCACTGCACAGGCTACCGGGCTTCCCGAGGGTAGGATTCAAACACACAGTACCTGGTAGCTGATGGTCCCAGAACATAGCTCCTGTAGCTGTCACGCATCCGATTAGGCTAATACGTATTGCACAGCGCAAACCTAGCTGCAGTGCAGCTAGGTTTGCGCTGTGCAATACAGTGCAGGCTGAGTTTACGAGGTCATGTCATAAGCGCTCCGGCCATCTCGGCCTATCAGCAGCACCAAGTCTGTGTCTGGACGATGATCAGCTGCTGCAGCAGCTGCCACGCCATGACAGACACAAACAAGGCCGGTGATGTGCAGTTTCAAGCGTATTGGTGTATTTCAAAGTGCCGGAAACAGCGGCAACAGCATCAGACACATGCACAGTCTGTGGTGACCGGGGGTGACTGGGGGTCCCGACCCAATGCTGTACGTATGATGGCATACCGTGCTTGGCAGTAGCTGAAAATCATTGAAAACTATTATATATGCCTTCGATAACATTTTAATACTGCCAGATCAAGTCTCAGATGCATAGATCAGATGCTGTGTGGCTTTTGGTCAGTGTGATAAGATTTGTTGAGGGCCTGATCAAAGTCTGATCAGAGGCGCCAGTGTAATAATCCTCTAATAAAGAGCTTGCAGTTGAAGGATTGCGATATGGACTTTGCCACGAGCCACATACAACTTTTTGCGTTGCCAACCAGAAACACGTACAGAACCCTGTGGAAGACAGTTAAACAGCCCGAGGCCTTAGCCCCAGACATGCGTGTGCGGTTGGAGTGTAATCGGGGTCGGTGTAATGTAATAACATGTAATTACACTTCACTGTAAGATTACGGTAAGATTACACTGTAATACTGACGCCAACCCCCCTCCCAATCCGGGCTGAATCAAACCTGCATCTTAGGCCTTGGTTGCGGCGCGACTTTCATCTGCTCCTCGGTTGGAGGTTGATTGCCCCTTTGGGCAAGCAGCAAGAACTCCATGTGTCAAGTTCAAATATTCACAGACACCAAATGCTACTTCCTGGGATTCAACCGCCCGAACTGTTGTTGGACGCTGATGTTGCATCCACCCAACAACCACGGTCCTGAAATGTTGGCGATGCAATGGCCTGCTTCTTGCCGCGCAAACTGCTGACCAAACCAACATGCTGTGCAAGATTGGGATAGTAAGCCCAAAGCGCCTTGTGGCGGGATCTCAAAAAGTCATTCAGCAGCCAATCAACAGGGGCCTCAGAGAACCGCCTGGTCAAGAATGGAACCAACTCCTCCACCACAGCCCTGCGAAAGGCCACTGCCACAAATCCAAAATGAACAGCTCCTGCATTTACCCTCACTGGGATGCTCCCACTATTTGATGTGAACAGTGTCACCACGTCCACTGTGTCGTTGTTTGCCGCTTTTGCCTCAAGAAACTGCTGCAACTTCTGCAAATAGCCTGGTGCGACCACAACATCATCTTGAAGAAAAACAATGTGTGTTACAGAAGACTGCAATCGCAGGGCTGCTGTGAGTGCAAATACAGTGTCTAGCGCTTCCTTGCTTCGCCACCAGAACCTGTCCGGGGGGTCGCCAGCAGCTGGAGACAGTCTCTCACGTTCCTGATGCAGCAGCATTCAATATATGAAAGGTGAGTGAGCAAAAAGCATCCTGCTGCTGGCAGCTGCCAGCTTCATTGCATGTACTCCTGCCCTGTTGGTGGTTGCGCCTACTCAGGCTCTGTATCGCTGTTTTGGCAGACAGCATAATTCTTGCTGAACACTGTACTTACAAATGCTTGGCATTGGCAACTGTGCTTGGCATTGGCAATTGTCCTTAAGGGGGAAGGATACAATCTGCAGTGCAAAGGCTGTTTGGTATCAAAACTTGGATTATTACCGTTATTACCGTACACAACCATTTGGGTGACCTTGTGAAACTTGCACCAAAAAAACAAATAACCCTCGACAATCAAAGAATCGCTTTGAAGCCCGTGGGGCAGCTGGGGTTGTCTCCATCAGCTGTCCTGGAAAACAGCAGTCAGTGATCTGCTGCTGCACCTTTATGACGTGACGTCACGGGCACAGAAACGACGCCAAAAGGATCCACAACGATCAAGGATTATGATACGAGCGAGCAGGAGCCCATGCACAGCAGGACGGAGCTCCCTCCACGTGATGGTGCGAAGCAGTTGTGCCTGACCCTGCATGGGCTGCTGCGCGCCTGAATCGCAATCTATGATGATCAAAGAAAGTCCTCCCGTGCCTTGCATAGGTCGGCGATTTGACATAGGTCAAATCACCGATTTCCAACCACAACAGTACCACTGTGATGGGTGTTTCAGTTGTGACGCCTGCAGGCCACAGCAGCTGCCCTATGGCCCTAATACGTTCCTTTGATCATCATAGAACATTATTACATTTTGGTGCAAGTTTCACAAGGTCACCCAAATGGTTGTGCAAACGGTACTAAAGGATTATCATACTGATAAAACATTGATCAGGCCCCTTGGGCTCTCAACAAATCACACAACACCAACCAAATGCCACACAGCACTTGATCTGTGCAGCTGAAAGTTGACCTGGGACTAACTCAAGGTTACAAAAGGGGTGCACCACAAGCCTGAGACCCCGGGGGGGGGGGGGGTGACGCCAAAAATCGTTGTACCCCTCCCCCCTCTCCATGTTAGGCTCTTCGAGCCAAAATACGCTCACCCCCGGCAGCTTATAGGCTCGTCATCGGTACTGCTGTCTCCCTTGCTGACGAGCTGCTGACCCCCCCCCCCTCGGATTTAGGCTGTTTTGCAGTCGAACCTCCCCCCCCTCTCCGGTTTGGGCTTGGCGTCAAAGCCCCGAGGTCTTAGGTTTGTGATGGACCCCTAAGCCAATTACTGTTACCGTTACATGGTTCAGGTCGAGCCTGAACAGTGTGCAGTGACGAACCCGTAGGGAGCCAACAAGGTGAACATGGCTATTACATTCATGTCTGTTGTTGAAGATATTGACTAATGTGCATGTTGTACATGCAGCTGTAGGTAGGGATCCCTAGTCACCATGGTCACCATCGCGACTCTGGCTGTTTGTGATGTGGTTGCTGGTGTATTACAGCAACAGTACATACCAATCAACCTGAATGAATGCATGCTTGGACCTGTTTGCGACTGTCATGGCTGTCATAGCTTAACAGCTGATGATCACCATTCAGGCAAAAAGGTGTGCTGCTAGGCGGGCAGAGAGGGCCTGCAGTGCGACACAGCTACAGTGATCCTGTAACAGTGATCCTTGTAACAGAAGGCAGCATGTGCAGCTAGCTGCGGAGACATGACAGTCAGCGCGCCCTGTTCCAGCACCATTATGATCAGGTGCACCCTTAGGTTGATCCATATCGTTTTGGAGCTGAAGCGTCTGTAACGCCGACAGATACCAGGCGGCATTTTTGAGGGGGCGGGAGCGTGTTGTCTCCAGCAAAGCAGCCAGGCAATGACAAGCAGGCAGGCCATATGATCAGCCAGTGACACCGTGCTGGCAACTGCTGCCATTGAGCTAAGCCACAAATAACCTGCAACACCTGGTGCTATGGTGATGGCAGCTTTCTGGCTGCCTGTTGGGTGCTGGCGGTGGCCTGGGTACTGCTGCAATTAATCGCTATCACATCTGAATGCAAATTTCCTGCAGCAGGGATGGGTTGGAGACCTGTGAAATTCCAAATCAGACCGGATGGCAATGAACGCCTTGTCATTTCACAAACACTTGTTTTTTTGTCTTTGACACCATGGCATAATTGTGCTCTCAACGTCAGGGCTCTACTTGCTGCACCCCTGTAGCGTACATTCACTGGTATACCAGCCCTACAATTACCCAGCCAGGGGCGGCATTAGCCCCAGGTCCAGGCAACCCCTGAGTATGTGGAAGACTTGGAACAAATACTGTACCCCATATTATTGAACCACTCTTTGCCGTTTGCTCACCCTCACCCTCACACATGCACCTGTCACGCTTGTCACATCCAGGGGACACCTATGTTTGCCACGGCACTTGCTGTCAAAGTGGCAGGCACGATGGGCGCCCCTGAAAATCTCTACTGCTACCTGTCCTCCCACCAGGGGCGCCCAGGTGGCCCCAAGCCTCTGCTTACACCTTTAATACTTTACCCCTTCACACCAGCAGGGTGCTTTTGGCCTCCACCTGCCACCACCAGGGGGTCACCATATAATATATAGGATTTGGCATGGTTGCAGTGCGTACAGCAAGCTCTGACTGACAACTTCAAGCCTAATATGGGGTACCAAATAGCTGAATAAAGAGTCCAGGTTGATAATGTAGCTACAGTGAAAGGCCTAGTTGTGCTGTTATTAAGTTACTTGATGACACATATCTGCAGGGCCTGCAACCATGGCTGATTCAGTTGCCTTGGCTCACCTGTTGTGTAATCTGGGTACGGTTTACCAGATCCATAACAAACGATGGTTCGTGCAAAGGGGCAGGCATGCTCTCCCGGTTGACTAATGTCAAGCCATTTCGCAGGTAGTGCTGCACACGCGGACTTTGTGCCAGCTCTGACAGGTGCTTTCCAGGCGGTACCTCTGTGTTAACCAGAGCCACAGAGGGCCACGTACTGGGACCCCCGACTGCAGCAAACGCACAGTAGTTGCTCAAGATGCAGTTGGTTACGTAGCTGAAGGGGCCAGGTCTAGGCGCAGAAGCGATGGCAACCGTGAAAGACACATTGACGGACCCTTGTGATTTTTCAGCAATCAATTGCTGGGGCCTGCGCTGCAACAATAACATCACCACACACAGTGACACAACCAGGCATGGAAGCCATTTTGAAGACCTCAACCTGGCGGCCCTGGCACCAGCCTTCTTGCTGTTCATGTTGTTCAACGTTGCATAGAGTGCAGCAAGCTGGGATTCCCGGCAGTGCTTTGATCAATCTGATTGCTGGGCGCACAGCATTGAAGGGGAAGTCACTATTTTCCTAGCGAAATTCCGAAAGCTTTCTCGGAATCAGGGTGCCCTGACTGGAGTGCCCCACCAAAAGGGCCCCAACAAAAGACCAAAAAGAGCGAGCCCTAAAGACCGATTTCGAAACAAGTTCGTCTGCCACCCAGCAGGCCTCAGGCAGGGGTACCACCTATTCACTAAGTAAGGGGGGGGTGGGAGACTATGGTCAGCTGGCCGGTCCCATGCCGTCCGACCGTCCGTTCGGATTCAGGTTTCTGGACATGCACAGGAGCGGCCGAACCACTTCTTAAGATGCTGTAAGAATCATTGATGAATCATTGGGGTAAAAGAATTATTGGGGTGCATGTCAAGAGAATGCAGGTCCGGAAGTTGAATGGGTGGGGGAAAGACAGGGCAGGGCAACAACACATGTCTTTAGGGTCAGTAAACTGATATTAACTAATCTAAATGCATGTAGGGGGCCGCCACCCGTATGATGTGCACGCTCCTCTGAGTTCCGTCCCTTCCAAGCTTTTGTGTTACCTGCAGCAGCACAACCATTCACCGTCAGGCCAGAAGTCGAAGGTGTCGTAGGCGATGCACGTAGTGACATGTAGGACGATGGCGACCCCAGAAGACTGAGTAGGGCTGGCGTAGACAGGCAGGACGTGAGGCAGCAGTAGACCTGTACTTTAAGGAGGAAAGGGAGGGCTTAAGCAGCAAGCACAGCATCGATCAAGTTAAAAGCAAAGGAGTGTTTGAGAGCAGGTGTGGCTGTGACATGCGAGCGTTGGCCTGCCATATATGGCAAGGCCCAATGGGCCTGGCCCATGCTCCACTGTCACATTCTCTGTGGTTCTCTCATTCTCGCTCTATCTTTTCGACCAGTCACCCCCCTCGCAAACAAGCCACATAATCAGAATCTAAGAGTACGGGGCTACCGATTGGTACTCGTTTGGCCCCGATCAGCTACAAAACTTGCCATCTGCTCCGATGTACCCGCACTGCCTCACGATCCTTCCATTCGTTCCATCACCGCCTTATTGTTGTTGATCCAGTTATCTAGCCCCGCACATAAGCGCTTTCGTTCGAATATACAGTGCATCAGCCGCAGTTCGGTACTCGGTTGGCCCCTGAGAGCCACAGACCTGTCACTGGCGATCTACTGCAGTTGGTGTCTGCATTCGGCACTGGGGCTGTATAAGCAGTTTGCAAATAGACAATTCTAATGGTTTATGTACGAATGCGCCATTCTGCAAGCGTAATGGCCATCCTGCCAGCATTGCTGCTGCCATCAGATCACAGCCCAGACCACAGCCCAGCACTGACTCACTCAGCCCCTCACAGCCTTGCACAGCCGGCACCGATTCCTTCGCAGATAAATTATATTCAGGTACATTTGAACAGCAGATCAGATCAGCCCACCCAGCTCGCAGTGCACTCAGCAGCACCTGCCTGAACCACAGGGGGGCCCACTGCAGATGGCTGGTTCATACCATGGTAGTCTTCATGGTGGTTTTGTTGCACACACTGTTAGCTCGTCACAAGAATCCGACATGTTCCCAGATGCGTGATGCAAGGGCTGCAGGTGTCGACTCTGGCACTGTGCTTTTTTCCGAGGCAGAGAAGAACATTGCCGTGACCCAAGAAGCCTGCACCCCCCCCCCCCAAAACACACATTGGCATGTCTGTCTGCTGCATGTATTTCCTATTTCACAACAGCATACTGCAATGCCAGTGACCCCCCCCCCCCCCCCTGCCCCCTCCCCCCGCCACAGCATGAAGCCGGCTTGCTGATGTGTTCCCCGCTGCCCCAAACCCCAACACTATCCTCACATGTCAACAAATGCCATAATGACATCGGATGAAACATTGCTGTCCCACACCACACTGTGAGGTGCAGTCTGCAGCCAAGCTTGCTTTACCACGCCTCTACACAACCACGCGATAATACCACTTGTTCAGGTACTTGTTCGGGATCCAAATAGGCAGGCCTACTTGGCGATAGACGAGCTTGTTTGCTCATGTGCACACTAACTGGTTGTTGCTGGTCACACAAAACGCTGAGGCTGAGCTGCCAGGTGACTGCAGCTGAGGGTATTATCTGCTGATGAATACACACCCAACACGGCTTGCGGGCACTGTTTGCTCCCCACAGTAAAGCGTTTTGTTTGGCTAGAACAGTTGTACATGCGGCACGCATCTTGACTCAATGCATTTCTAGATTGGTATCAGCTAATCAAATGCTTCGAGGGGGCCGCCACCCGCATGCCGTGCACGTTCCTCTGAGCTCCGTCCCTTCTAAGCTTGTGTGCAGCACAACAATTCATTGTCAGTCCAGGAGTCAAAATTTGTGGTCTCCTGACATTATTATGCCGGAAAGTGACCTTGTTGGCTTGTCAGCACCAGCAGTAGCAGCAGTGATGCACCCGTAGTCTTGTTACAGTACCGTTCGTGTTCAGACCCTGCTACCAGGGGTGTGCCGTTACAGTTACACACTTTACATTACACGCAATTACAGTGTAATCACAGTGTAATTTACAAGACCCTCAACAGTGTGTAAGCAGTGTAAAGCAGTTGCACAGCAGTGTTACAGTGCCTGACACAGGATTTGAGCTTGAAGAGTGGTTAGAAACATGCGGAACATAATGTAGACGTATATGGATGCATCATGCATGGCATGCAGCCATACTGCAGGAGGTCTGGGCACCCGGGCCAGGGGTGATCAGTGGCCTGCCAGGTGCCGTCCTGTGCCAGCCTGTGGCGTCAGTCTTACAGTGTAATCTTGCCGTAATCCTACACCAAAGTATAATTACATGTAACTACATTACACCGACCCCGACCACACTGTGACGGCACACCCCTGCCTGCTTAGCAGGTAGTCCGTAGTACGGAACAATCATCGTACCTGCAGATATCCTTAAACAGGTTCATGAATAATGTTTTGTTCGATTGAGCCCTTCCCAGTTCTGGCGGAAGTGCTGCTTGATCGCATGCGCGTGTCTTATGATGTGAAGTAACTTGGGGGGGCCCATTAAGGCACAGTTGACCAAGCTTGCAGCCTACTTCATGGGTTGCCGCAAAACACCGAAACATCCTTGTGTATGTTGTGGTTGTTGATTTGTTAAAGTTTTAGGCCCTGGAAATCCGTGCTGGCGAGGTTCACCTGGTTATGAGATCTCTATAAAGACAATTTGTAGCCCCCAGTCGTGGTGTTACCAGAAAGAGAGGTCAAACGGGACACCTGAAGATGCAGCGTTGCAAAGATAAAGGACTTGAAACCTTCCATGAATCATGTTTTGGCCCATGCCTGTTCTTGGGGCAGGTGCTGGCCCAGACCTGTTCTGCAGGTAGCAAGGACATCTCCAAGGACAGCATGACCCATCCCACATTGTTTGCAACCAGCCAATCAAGAAGCGCTCCATAGAAATTCCACACATGTTGTTTAGTTCTCAAGCTACTGTTCTTGTTCTTCTCGTGTCCCTGAAGGCCCGGTCTTTGCTGAATTCACCTTGGGGAAGTAGAATACATTTCTTACAGGGTCAACTGTTGCCCCAGCAAGGACTCCAACCATATACTCAACGTATATGCCTGAGTGCCCCTGCTGAATTTTCTGGTAGCCGTGTCTCTGGCCTGGTGGCAAAACGGTACAAGTACTTGTACATCCGATCCTTGCCATGATCATCAATCATACAGGGTTTCACAGGGTCCGTGCAAGAACGGCTCCATAGGATGTTTTGGATAGCTTTGAACATCCCACGTCCTCGGCCGCTGCAAGTGCGCGAGCTGCATTCATCACAAGTTGGGACCACCCCAGAATTGGGGCCTCCTCCTGTATTAATGTTTGGTCTGGGTTGCCACTGGTGAGCAGTGCGATTGTTTTTTTTTGTGTGTTAGGTACAGGGGGGGGGGGGGGCGGACCCCCACCGGCTGGCCACACACGCAACAGCCGAGTTAACCCAGCTGCCGGGAGCCCGAGGAAAAGCCTCACACCGATGGGAGACGCCTAACACCCCTAAGCGAGGAGGTGCCCAGCACCCGGACCAAAAAAAGCATGGGAGTAGAACCCATACACCTCCTTGGTGCACTACAGCACACATCCGCGTGCACCCGACCAGCAGAAGCCAGCCGCCCAGCCAAGGGGTAGAAAAGAATGCATGCACAAGAGAGCAAATACGCAACACAACCCCACCCACCCCAGCAGCCACACCACTCCACAGCTACAACGCCACTGCCCTACATCCAATCCCCAGTCAGAAAGTCCTCCAGATCATCGGAGCTGTCCAGCACCCCCTGCTCACTGAAAGTGCTCATCGTCACTAAGCAGCTGGGCAGAGTCACTCGACGTAGACTGCGAGTCTGTGTCAGTGGCATCCGAGGTCAGCTCCTCAGCCTCCAACTCCGCGATACGCTGTGCCTGCTCTGCAGCAATGCGATTGCGCATGTGGTCGGTCCATAGCTCCCAGGTGCACCGTGGCAGCTTGAACATGCTTTCTCTGACGTTGGGCTGCAGCACTACAATCACTGACGCTGAAGAGTGGCTCCTGATAGGCCGTCAGGGTCGCGACATTGAGCATGTCGGAAGTTATATCCGCAGTATTGGAGCAGAACATTGGAATTGAACTTGTGGTTGCACAGACAATGTGGGAAGTACCAGCGACCCAGGCTGCAGGCGTATTGTATTGTGCGTGTGGAGTAAACGAACTTACAGACGACGGTTTTGCCTTCTTCAAGGCTCATCAGGTCTAAGCTTGAAAGACACACGCAGCATGCAAGTATAGGACTGGCATGCAAAGGTAGGGATTATTTGTAACTGCCACAGGGAGTTCTTTCAGCAGGGGGGAGGCCCGGGCAATGCCTGGAAAACAGACGCCCCACCCCGTGGATTTTTTTAGGAACAGGGGTCCCAGGGGGTGGGGCAAAGGGCATTGTTGGTGGGCGGGCAGGGATGGGGGGGGGGGGGCATGCCAGGACCTGTGGCTGCCCTGGGGGGGGGGGGGATGTTGGCAGGCCGACCGATATGCAAAGGGACCAGTTAAAGTGGTGTCGCTGCTTTCTCCATGGCACACTGTCGAACATGACACCCAGAGTCCCATCCTGGCTGTCATTCACTGAAAACAGCTGATTCTGTGATAGAGCTGTGCTGGCATTGAGTCAATTATGTTGCTTGCAGCAGCGGTCCTGTGTGAGACACCCTTCATGTGCCTCACACCTCCCCACCTACCCATCCACACGTAGTGTACGATACAGTACTACCCCGGGGCCCACCCACCCACCCAGAGGAAGTGGTGTGTTGCCAAGGCTTGCACTGGCTGCATACTGCCACAGTAATTTCAGCACACATTTACATTGTGAGGGCGTCCACTTGTGGTTTGAGGGAGGCAGACAGCGTTGGAGGCGGGGGGGGGGGGGCTGCATGAGCTGTGGCCCAGGGGATTGGGGGGGGGGGGGCTTGGGGCTGTGGCTGCAAGTTTTTTTGAATAGAATGAATAAAGGTGTTACACGGGTTACGCAAGCAACTACGTTGCAACTGAACCCAGCCACGGATGGACACAACCAGTACGGAAGGGGGCCGTTCGGACAAACCCCACCATTAAAAGCTTGTCACGCACACTCAGTGTGCTTCCAGATTGCGAAAACAGAGATATAATCCACTGGAAGGACTGAATGGCTGCATTTGCTGAAGGCAGTGCCCCACCCCCTGGGGCTTGCCACGGGTTTGAGGACTTGGATGCCCTTGGGCATTTTTTGGGCCTACTGAAAGGGGGGTAGCTTAACTGGTAAAGCACCTGGTTCACACCAGGGAGATCCGGGTTCGTGTCCCGGCCCACCCACCGGTTTGACGGAAGTGAAGACGTTGCTGCGGAGGCTAAGCGGAGGAGGGCTGAAGCAGAGACAGTCTGGAGCAGCATCAGTTGCGTGGTGGAGCGCAATGTGCCGCCGGGCGCGCGGTGATTCCGGCCAATCCCTACCAGTTGTGATATAGCACAGCTGGGAAAGTGCTGTGGTTGTTGATTTGGCCAATGAGCCTTGTGTCGGCTCCTCAAACGGCCGGTGTTCAGTGTAACATCTAATTACTGAAAGAACTCCCTGTGGCAGTTATAACTAATTCCTACCCCAACTTGCTTGTGTAATAAACAGGTGCAGTGACTGTCAGCGTGGGAGTGGTGGTGTCAACACCTGCAGATATGCTGTAAAGCATGCAAACCACTGTTTCGGACAGTCAGCACACTAGTTCAGTGCCGTGCCCTGATCAGGCGCGCTCCAATGGAGCGGTTCTTGGTGTATGCAACAATCAGCTTGGCGTCTGTGCCACCAAAGATGGCAGCAACATCTGCCTCATGCTTGTGAGCTGCAAATACACGATTCAGCACTGCTGCAACATGTGCAGTCATTTCAAACTGCCCATTGGGCAGGACCAGCACAGGGGCATCCCAGCCTTGGGCTGGGGGCCGGTGGTGAAGTGCAACAGGCGAACACGACATGCATGATCCACTGCTGCAAACCACTTTTTCAGCTGGCTGACAGGATATCCCCGATCAACAAGGCGCTGCATAAACAGCGATTTCATGCGATCAAAATCAGCTGGCAGGGTGTTTGTGACAGCCAAACGCTGTAGCTCGGCTTTGATGAAACGTTTGAACACACCTCTCCTGTGGCAGAAGACAAAAGGGATATGCATGTACTGGTTGTGGGGCTTCTGATAGGTTGTAACCTTCAGGCCCACAGAAGTACCACTGGGCACTGAGTGCCCTCACACTTGGCGACTGTGATGTCCATGCAGTCAATGCTATGCTGACTATACTGCCAAGTAATTTTGATGTTGGGCAGTGTGCTGTTACGCTAGCAAGGTTCAACCTTGCAAGAAGTTCTTGCAGCGGTGGTTGTACATACAATGTGGGAAGCACCAGCAGCCCAGGCAGCAGGCGCATTGTAATGTGCGTGTGGAGTGAACGAACTTACAGCAGGCGACTAGTGTTGCCTTCTTCAAGGCTCATCAGGGCGGAATGCCGCCTCTGAATACCGAGGTACGAGCATCCCTGTCGAGGTACGAGCATACCGAGGTACGAGCATCCCTGCCAAACGGTCATGGACAGCTTATAGGTCCGCCTCAACTGGCCCAACTTCACGTCCACGTCACTCGCATCGTTTGGATTGATTGTGACGGCGTGAGGTGCCTCCTGCTCCAAAGGGAAATTGACTTGTCCACAACTGCGTAGTTGGTTTGTCATACTCGGTGCTCAAGTTCGTATGTGGCACACAGGCATAATTGAGACATATCATCCCACTAGCGTGACACCCGTGGCATCATGCCACGGCCCCAAGGTGACATGCTGTGTCTGTAACTGATCCCGCCTGCCCCACCTGCCCTCAACATCAGCCTGTCCATCCAATCCAAGTGTCCAAGTGCTTCTCTCAGTCCCTCCCCCCCCCCTCCCCATACACACACCAGTCCTATCACCCACCCTCCCTGCACGCCCCTTGGCACCGACCCATCACGTCTCCTGCCCCCACCTACCACCCGCATTTCGATGCACCGTCTGCCAACAACTCACACAACCGGGAAGCCTCCCTGCACGTGGCCTGTTCAAATGCAGCACAGATGGATGTTGCTGCCTTGCAAGCTTGCCGTAGGACCACGTGCGCGGTCCTTTCAGCCTATCATCCATCGAACATCAAACCAGTTACTTCCTTGAATTCCGTTTGCCCTTTGCTGACCCTCACATGCACCATATCACTTTATGGGGCTTGGGTGGTCAGTTGAAACGACAGCGCATCGAAACGCAGGCCAGGTCAGCAGCTCAGCGGCGTTCTTGAGCTATGGCTGCAATTTTTACTTGGGCAAACATGCACTGTTTGCCAAGCGCGGCGCATCAAGGTGGTTCGTCGCACCTGCAAGGCGCTTTTTGCCAGCAAGCTGCAGATGTCAATAACCCCCAAGACAGCCCGAAGCACACATACAGCACGGTGATAACTGTTGAAAGATGCTGTATGCACGCCATGACGTCGTGCATTGGTCAAAAACTTGGCCACAGCCAACCAGCTGTACTCTTTCATGCCAGCCTGTTATCCTTGCACAACTCGCAATGTGTTTTTGTGTCACGCCCCTGCCCCCCCCCCCCCACCGCCACCACCACCACCACCACCAGGGTCTTAGGTTTGTGGTGGAGTCTTGGGCAGGGGTAGTACCCTTTGGGGCAAGTACTGAAAGTTCACAGGCAGTTTCTATCCAGCTCCTCAATGGCCCCTACCCCTGGGGACATTGCCGCTATGGCCAATGCCCTGATGCCCCCTGACCCCCTCCTGGAGGCCCACAATGCCCTGATTGAAAGGTGTTTGCCCTCCAGAAGCTCTGGGAATGCTCCCAGCCTCACCCCATTATGACATGCTGACAAGAATGCCCCTAGCCATCCTCCGTTCTAGACAAGCTGTGTGTGTCACTTTGCTCGAGTGATCCCTGCTTGTAAGACGGGTGACTAACCGGGGGTGAGTCAACATGCGGTGTTCATCAACCACTACCCCTGGTCGTGGGTATGTCCGAACAAGATTTTTCGCAACTACTGTGTTCCTGCATCCCTGTATCCCTCTGTTCTTTGCACTCCACCGGAGTACCACTGCGCCCGCACTCCCCAGTGCTCACCTTTGCACACACGACGCAAGACTACGATGGGGCTTTATCGGGCTGGTATTCGGAAGCAGAATATGCTCGCGGGACGCAGTCGGACCCTTGCATCGTGCATCCTTGCGGTTGCCTTTGTTTGGACAGTCAGAATGGCCCTTGCTCCTGCATCATCGACTGTGCGCCCTCAGTCTGCGGTCCAGATTGCCCCTGTTGTGTCAAAGTTCTCATTGTGTGGCAGTATTTCCCTGGAAGCTGTGGAGCAACTCATCCCCGCTGATATGCTGTATTTCCATAGGCGATGGCAGCAAAGCAAACATGACTGGGCTCTGGCTGTGACATGGCTGAAGCGGCAGGTCAGTATAGCCTGATATTGGCCTGATCATAAACGCAAACATGAAGGATCTCAACATGGATTTCACAACAAACAAAACACGTGACTACCAAAGAACTGTGCAGCAGCATCACCTGTGCGGCACAACCAGGGGGGTGGGTGCCAAGGTGGCATGTGCTGTAGCTCAGTATACTACATGTCATGTTGAATAATCAATTTGTATATTGTTCTGGGTGCGATGTTTTTGAACGTCTTAGGGACACTTGGGATTGTCTGACTATATTGCACATGGTGTGAGTGTGCAATATAGTCACATGTGTGTGTGGGTGGGTGGGTGGGGGGGGGGGGGGGCAAGAGAGTCCCGGGCATCATCATCCAAAATCATCATATTCATAATCTAAGATGATCAAGTTACACGTGCCCGGCAGGTTCGGCAAAAGCAATATATCTACCTAGGTGCAACAGCACCACCAGACAAAACTGGAAAGCTTTGCAGCCTCCCAGAGCCTGGGCCGGTTGTGGCCGCACGACAGCACATGCATCAGCAACACGAGACTGACTGTCATGCCGGCGATCCAACCACATGTGAAGTGTTTAAAGGATCACGCCTAAAAGAAGGGCAGGTCGTATCGCACTAGCCGAGCTATTGGCATTGCTGGAGGGCACATATTGCCCAAAACAACAGACAACTACACGTTGCTCACCACCCCTGCTGCTGAGGGAGGGTTTTAGTAAAGTGACACATGGAGTTTTCTAGTAGAGGGGAGGGCTAGGGGCATTCCGGCTCAAGAGCATGCCCCCAGGGGTGGGGGCATTGGGCCTTGCAGGGAGCCTGCTGCCAAGCCTGCAATATGCCTTGAAAACAGGGCAGTTTGGGCCTCGGGAAGGGAGGGGCGCATGGGGCATTTCGCAGCCTGAGCCTCCCAGTCAATGCCCCTAGGGGTGGGGGCATATTGGGAGCCTGATAGAAAAAGTCCCTGTGTCACCACTTTCAAGTAACACCTACCCTGAGAGGGGGGGGGGGATAAAGTTGGGGACACCACCCTGAGATAGTTCAAACAGGCCTAGACACCCCCCACCCCCTCCCCCCTCGCCCCATAAAGCTGCATTTCAGGGCGCCACGATGGTTGCTATGCATATGTACGTAAGTTAAATAGACACCCCCCCCCCCCCCCCCCCGCGAGTCAGTCAGGGCAGACCAGTATGAACAGCCAGACCCAGGCAATGTACCAGCGTTGTTCAAGGAGGATCATCCTCGCTACGTGCTGTTCAAGGTGCAACATCATCTGGGCTCTTGACTGTGTCCTTGGGCAAGTATGCTGGGCCATCCGTGAAACAGTACATCCCAGTCTGAGCCTCAGACTGTCAAGTGAAACGGTACATCCCAGTCTGAGCCTCAGACTGTAGCCTCCCTCTGGAAGCGCACCAGACAACCATGATTGTCTGGACGTGCCTAATATTTCAGAGAACAGCGCATCTCGCGGGCGCACTGCTGGTCCATCTCACTGTGCGTCTGGCATGAGTCTGGGCTGATAATGATGCCAAGCGGCAGCTTCAACATGACGAAGACCCCCCCCCCCTTTGGGGAGCAAAATGACATGGATTTAAGCACCCGGGGGGGGGGGGGGGGTATGAGACGAATGAACGGGGTGTAACAGCTTCAAAAGAACGCTACCCTTGCAATGTTGGAGTTGGACAGAGTAGAATGGATGGATTTGCTGAATGGGCAGGGTAGTTGGCGACTTGTGCACAGGGTGGGGGCCAGGAGGGGGTAGTAAAGGTTGGGGTGGGAAGCAATGAAATAATGATATTGGGCACTTCGTCGCTGTGGCAATGGAGGGAGGATGGGGGCAGGACTGCACAGCGATGAAGGTTGCTGTGGAGGGCGGATGTTTAAATATAAAGGAATAACCAGCACCCCCCCCCCCCTTCAGCCCTCTCCTCCATAGCACTCAGCCATTGAGCTGTGCAATCATTTTTGTATTTAGACCTTTTAAGAGAGAGGGAGAGAGGGGACTCGAACTATCGATCTGGATTAGCCTAGCCTTGCCATGCCTTGCCGTGACGAAGGGCTCTGGCTTTGCCAGACAGCACTTGCCGTTAGGCAAGGCATGGCTTGGGCGAATGCACTAGCCCAAAGGTTCTGGCTTTGCCAGAAAGCACTAGCCGAAGGCATGGCAAGGACAGGATAGAGCTAAAGCCCTAAAAGAGGTGTGTGCAGATGAACACTGTGTTCAAGGCTTTGGCAACAGGGGCCTTGGCAAATGTCACGAGTTACATGCAGGAACTACATTTGATGAAACTGTGTGATAGCTGTTGCTATGATAATGTGGTGTGATATTTGTCTTGTGGTCCCCTCAACACCTGCATCACTTCCTTCGTTCGGCCAGAAATGCATTCTGTTGCTGCAACAGTATAACCCCACACACTCTCTCTGAAGTCTACATCTACAGGCGGCCAGTTTTCCAGTGTCGGTGCGGCTTTGTTGGTCATGCTTGTGGTTGCTTCGTGCAGTATCCCGACATCAGAGCCCAAGTGTGTGATGGGCACCAACAGAGGCTCAAAGTGCTTCTATACTTTGGTGCATATCTCCACTGGGGCATGACTGGGCTGAACGGTGCACCACAGGGAGAGCAAATTCAATGGCATGACTTGTACATATCAATGTTGCTGATGGGCTACAACCCGACTTTGGAGCAGAGAAAGCGGCAGCTGACAGCTGATTTTTTGGATGCTTTTGATGTCATCATCACAGACTACGCTGGAGTGAACGAAGCAATGGGCCCAGCTTCTCTTGACAAGCACCGATGCAAGTTGCGTGTGCTTGATGCATTTGGGACTGATGCAGGACCCAACATGCGCGATGGACAGGGCTTTTGCTGCCTGCAGCTTCCTAGCCTGTCGCAGTTTTGGACATTTTCCCCTGAATTTTCGCCTGGAAACTCTTTTTTGGGATACCGCGTGGAATCATTCCGCCAGCGGCATGTGTATGACGGAACAGCGGCGCCTGCCAGAAAATGGCAAGTGCTGTTGTATGGCAAGGAGTTCAAATTCTTCACTCAGGATTTGGATTACGTCAGGCAGCTAAGTGGTTTTGCCCACACACATGCAACGATACAGGGTGTGCCTCAAGGAGTGTTGGAAGGTGTTCAAAAGCATGGTGTTCTGGCACCGGATGAATTCCAATCCCTTATGCAGGAAACATTTGCATATGCTGGGTTTGCCGTGATGTTGGGGCCCGCAGCCATCGAGGCCCTCTCAAATGGGATGATATTTCTCAACTACGCCTATGTGCCACCCAAGAACATGAGCACCGATTATGGCAAACCAACTACGCAGTTGTGGACAAGTCAGTTTCCATTTTTGGAGCACGAGGCCACTCATGCCATCACAGTTAACCCGAAGGACGCGAGGGATGTCAAATTGAAGTTGGGCCAGTTGCGGCATACATACGAGGAGTGGTGGGTGAAGGCACAGTACAGCCGCCTGCCTGCAAACGCCATCATGGGTGATGTTGTCTTTTTAGGATTGACGCATGGGCACAGGTCAGGGTATGTACCCTATGAGTATACAACTGTGGCTATGCTGCTGCGCGTTGATAAGCTCTTGAGAGGCCATGTCTGCTGATTTTACAGATGCTGGTGCAGCGGCTATCTGGTGTGGTGTGATGCCGTGGCAAGGTATCGTTTGAGGGTTCCCTCGTCAGGTGGCAAGAAGGAGCAGTCTAGCTGCGTGGACAGTCAGGGAGCAGCAGCAGTGCATGAGAGTGTTGTGGCTCTGATCGAGCTATCTGCCACACAGCTCACAGGATCACCCGCCCTATCCCATAGCACATATGGATGTTTTCTGGGGCGATTTTCAATGTGTTGTTGCATAGCAGCTGGTGTGGTGACCTGGCGAACAGCTACTGTTGTGGGTTGCAGAGCTCTGCTCACCCAGCTATGCCTGGTGCTTGCCTGGGGCACTCTAGCGACTAGCTGACCACACGGCTTTGGGAATCCCACTACAGTAGTTTGGTTTTGAAACCACAGAGCAGCATGTGTGGGGTGGTCTGCAGCAGCCCGTTTCAGCGCTGCTGCTTCTTATGCCCCTTTTATGTCTGCGTTGTGGCCGTTACTGGCACAGGCTATCTAATGGCCTAGGTCACTGGTCGCCTGGTGGTGTCTTGCTTGTCGTGCATCAAGGTCGATTTGCTGCTAGCAGCATGCTGCATGCGCAATGAACCTGGCCGGAAACACGTGTAATGATGACGATGATGATGGTGGGCTGTGCACCATTGTTGGTGAGCTCTGTCAGGACACATCAGCAAGGACAAGAGCGCTGGGCACCACGGTTGTTGTCAAATCAACCGCTCTGCTGATCACACCACGGTTGCTACAGGTGGGGTGACATTGGATTGACATTCAGCACATGCACAGTGGTCTTTCTGCAGTTCTACACGGACATACAAAGTATTGTGGCAAGCATATGTATGGGCTTGCCCTAAAGAATAGATTGGTAGTGGCGAGCACCTGTGCTCGCCCCGCCATGTCACATGGCAGGATTGGATCCCAGGAACAGACGGGTGGCATTCAACACATGCACAGTGGTCTCAACAGTTCTGCACGAACACCTGAAGCACTGTGGCAAGCATATGTATGGGCTGGCCCTGAAGGAGTGGTCGGTAGTGGTGGTGACGGACACAGATGCCACTTCCGTCGTGTCACATCGCAGGAATGGAACTCAGGGACAGATGGGTGACATTCAGCACGGGCACAGTGGGCATCTCAGCAGCTCTGCACGGACACCTGAAGCATGGTGGCAAGTATGTGTATGGGCTTGCCCTGAAGGAGAAATTATTAGTGGTGATTGCAAACAAAGATGCTCCTCCCGCCATGTCACATGGCAGGATTGGAACCCAGGGACAGTGGGGTGACATTTAACACAGGCAAATGGGGAGTCCCAGCAGTTTTGCACGGACACTGTCAGGGCCTGAAGCATGGTGGCAAGCATATGTCTTGGCTTGCCCTGATGGTGATGTTGGTGGTGGTGATCGCAAGCGCGATGCTCCTCCTGTCATGTCACAGGGCAGGAACTGAACCAGGCAAATGGCAAAAGTATGCTTGTTGATGTGGTGTACTTGTGGTGTGAAGGAACGTTGTCAGAGGTTCGGCTAAGGCAGTAATGTTGGCCGCGTTGCAGTGACGACTTGTCATGTTGGCAGGGTCAGGTGGTGAGGTCCTCATTAGCTCAGCGAATTGGACCTGCAAGGTGGGCCCCACCATGGCATACACATACACACTAGGCGGGCAACCCCCCTTCACCACTAAGCCCCCACCCTTCACACCGTGGCCGCACAGCCTTGAAGGGGGTGGTGAAGGGGTGTGTGAAGGGGTCAGCCCCCTTCACACCCCACACCCTTCACCTGTGAAGGGGGTCACCCTTGGTGTGAAGCCTCCCCCTTCACCCTCAGGGTTGAGCCACAGGAGCCCCTGTGGTGGCTGTGGGCTGCTCCAAAGCCTATTAATGGCCGAAATGGTTTAAAAATGTTCCTAAATAAGTGTCACAAGGCATATGTGTCCATTCAAAAGGGTGGTTTGGTCAAGCACCTGTTGACAGTGGCTTTGAAGACTTTCCTGTCCTATATGGGCCCCGCAGGAAGCTGAAAAAGTCATTTTGAATGCATCTTGGGCGACATCGACCAGCTGCACGAGGCCCAAAGCCCTTATGCACTATCAGTCAACCACATGGCGCGGTTCACTTGTCAGTGCGGTATATGGCTGCATGACAAGTACAGATTGCCATTCACAAAACAAGGCTGTACACCGAGACAGATGCAGCAGCAGAATGGTGGGCCACAATGTATGTGTCGCTGTTGGTACGGATACTTGGCAGTTTGAGTGGCTGCCTTACTGCATACCTCAGGCGCCCAACAGCAGATCACTGCTTCTGGCAGCAACAAGCCACACCAGCTCACAGGCAGTGGCTATACATGTATGCCATACACACCAACAACTCCCATACTGCACCCCCCCCCCTGCGCAGGGTTTGGCGGTCACTCCAAGGCCTATTTGCCTAGACATGGGCACAGGGAAGTTCAAGATCAATCCTGTGGCACGCTCTGCCTCTGGCAGTGTCAGAGGCATGACAAGGGCAGTAGCATCAAGGTGGGCAGAATGCTATGATTGAGGCGATGGCTGCCTGTCAAACAATCTGCACAGCCAGCACTCAGTTGAGAAGGGATGACAGGCATCTTTTCCGGGAGTCATACTCAGCAGCATCCTGCTGGCCAGCCACGTGCAGCCAGCACTGTTTGTGCCTCTCCAGTGTGCAAATTATCTTGAGCAGTGACCGACAGGGCTGACATGCACTACACCTCATCATAACCAAGAAGCCCTGCACGCGCATCACAGACAGCTTCTGTTTGTTGTGTCTCTGTGCTGACAGGAGGTACTGCCTGATGTCACATGGCAGGACGATGCGTCCCGTTGAAGGCTGCCAGCTGCTGATGAGAAGGACCCAAGTAGGGCAAGTGTGCAGACCCGTCCAGGCTTTGGCAAGCTGGCAGGCTACAAGCTGATGGTCAGTGACCCCATCCACATGTTGCCCAGTGACAGGCTAAACCCTGGCAAGGTCTGCCACCACGTCTTGCTCACAGAGACGCACCAGTGGCACTGGGCCCGCGTCAATGAGATTTTCGACGCTTAGGCTGCTTTGAGTTTGATGATTGTCTGATTCGCATGCACCCTGAGGGCCGGGCTGATTGTCGTGGCGGCTGGTTGCAGCAGCAGGGGCAGCCTCCCTGGACACACCGTGCTAGGCATGCTGCACCGTGACTCAGCAGGTTAGATCTGTGCTGCCCGCACATTGACGTGGTGCATGGCCCATGCCAGCAGCATGGACGGTCGTGATCAGGGGTAGTAACCCTTACTTCTGCTGGTTGTGACTGCCAGTCGTACTAGTAGGTGCATCAGTGTGCATGGATCGACCGGCAGGACATGAGAGTGTGGTCAGGTGGTTTGGTGCATCAGTGCTGACATGCTGCTGCATCAGCACAGGGCAACCAGTGAACGTGATAGGGTGGGGCCATGACCCCACACTGTCAGCATGCACATCATCACCCCATGTGCGGTTGCTGGCAGACGGCTCTGCTTATGTCTGGTGATTGACTGTGGCGAAGCAGGACGGGGGCAGCCTATTTGGCTGTAAAGGGGCAATCACTGTGCTGGAACCACAACTCAGCAGCATGTGTATGTGCTGCCCATTTATGGCACATGCTTCGGCCTGCTGCATGACCATAGACAGCGGTGCAAGCCATATAGCCAACTGCTGCTGAGCATTGACTAAGCATTGACTAAGCAGTGACGTTGATGTGGAGGGAAATGAGCTGAACATGGAGCAATGAGCAATGTAAGTGCCAATGAGCCGTTAAAAGCGCTGTGCCGACGGTGTACAGCCCGTTTTTCAAGACAATCCCCGAACACAAAGCCCTTCACACGAAGCCCTTCGTCTACCAATGCTAACCCCTTCACGACGACATCGCGAAGCCCTTCACGTGCTTGTCGCTAAGGGGCCCCCCTTCACGCTGGCCCGCCCCCTTCACGTGCGGAACGTGAAGGGCTTCTCAGTACGGCGTCGAAGGTTTGCCCCTTCACGCGTGAAGGGGGTTGCCCGCCTAGTGAAAGCCAGCACCTGTCAATCACTGAGGCCTGTATGGTACTGCAGTATATGCAAGCACGAATCAGCAATGCAATCACAGTGTGGCAGCAATATCTATGCATGTGGCTTTCCGTCATGCTGGCATACTATGCAGTAGTACTGTCTCTGCTCAAGCGGCAGGTGCAGCATGCCTACTGCCGGCTTGTGCAGGAGGACCACCAGAACCGCATATGCCATGCCGCCAGCCTCTACTAGAGGCAGGCTGCTCTCCCCATGCTGGCCTCCACATCTTGTGCCACACGATGTCACAGTGGCTGCACACAAACAAGTGGCACAGATGCATGCATGTACTTGGTGAATAACCGCCAGGTGGTAGGTGCTTGGGCGCATGCACACGGACAGCCAGCTTCAACCCCATGCATGCTCACTAACCACTGACGCACTTCAGCACGCTCGCCAGCATACATCTGACGGGAAAGCGAGCTAGCTACAGCTTCAGTTTGTGTGACCGGTCAAAGCGATCACATATGCGCCATCAGCAGCAGCACATCAGCAGCAGCAATCCAGCCGAATGGGCAGTTGGGCAGCAGCAACTCTACAGGAAGTACATTTCCTTGCTTCCCTTATAAGTTTGACGGGGATCGATCCAGCACTGACACCACCTGAGCGTCAGCCGTCCTTTCTCTGCATCATGCAGTTGCTGCTCCCGCTTTGTGCTGCTTTGCTGCTGGTTGGGGTTGCTGGCCTGATCTGCCTTGTGCTGCAGCTGCCACCACTGCTGTTCGTTCTGCTGCCAGGCAGCTTGAGCTTGAGCTTGATGATGTTTTTGAGGGACTGTGGCAGCTCCTCTTTGAGGTCGTGGCAGGGCCTGGCTCTGGTCCAGCAGGCGGGTGCCGTTGTCGGAGGCGACCTGTGGCTGCACTGTATGACGCCCTCCGATGCTGCGGGGGCTGGGCAGCATAGCTCCATACTGGGTGGCAAAGTCACCCAGCACCATTACCACTGGCAGGTCACGGCACCGGATGTGCTACAGCGCACTTTGGATTGATATCAGATAGTCCAACAAACTCGCTCATACAGAACTATCATGATGGCATCAGGGTGTGCAGGTGGGGTGTGAGCGACATTTCGCAAGATTGCTTGCTTTGCCCTCCCCATAACCATTCTGACCAAATCCTGGGGTACATCAGACCAGACGGCAGACAGAGCCGGGGCAGCATTTACTCGCGCCGCGCAGTGCTAACCCACTGGGGTCATGGTCGGACCATGTTCCAGAGACTAGGGACTTGGAAAAGCCCACATTCGGCCCAGCAGACCATTCTGGCGCTCTATCCCAAGTCCGACTTGTACGAGTCGTTGTATCCTCCCCCTTGACCTCACCAGTAAGTTAAATAGCTCCCCCCCCCCCCCCGCCCGTCCCGCCCCCCGTCGCATCCCGCATACTGTGCGGAGGGGCAGAGGCTCTGCCCCTTGTATCCACCACCAGCAAAGCATATGTGCTTGTGGTGCAGCTGAAATAAGCATGTGTGAGGGACGCAACTAGAGGTCAAAAGTAATGCATGTTGAGGCCCTCGTTGGTGCGTGGTCCGAGTGTGTTGCTTGAATTTGTGTCAGTGGTGGCCAAGTGGGGTAACAGGGTAACAGTGAGGCTAGTCGGGATCCAAGGCAGGTGAGGAGGTTCACAGGGCGCACACTGCTCATGGTACAGCTGTGGGGTTGGCTGGCTTGTGGATGGTAGATTGAACTTCAGCGGCTGCGGTGTGTTGTGTTGCGCAGGGGGGGGGGGTAGTGGTGGGCATCGTGCAAACTTGGTCTGCCTTCAATACTTGAGGGTTTGACTGGCCGGCGCTGATCTGGGATCCTGTGTTGTGTGTCTAATGCAAAGTCTGGTCACCTGCTTCAGGGATCGGAAGGGGGGGGATAATCAGCAATTGCAACCTAATCGTGCTCAGGGAGTGTCTGGGGGCGCGGGGGGGGGGGGGGGGGGGGGGGCTGTGCGGTGACTTCACTTGGCACTAGTAGGTGTGAGCAACCAGTATTTGCGGCTGCTTGGCGTGTCCAACCCAATGACATCAAGGAGAGGCGGACTCTCCGTCTGCCTGACTGGAGGCGGCAGCAGCAGCAGCAGCATTTGACATTTCAACCATAAGCCCATTCGTGTACACTGCCCTACACAAAGACCAATATGCTGTTGGAGGCTTTCTGTGCTTCATGTAAGTGCTCCCGTCCACTTTTTGGCATCCACCCATTGGAATAGTGTGACTGACCGCTTTGCCTGTTGGCCCACAATCGCCGACCTGATAGGAAAAAGTCACTGAATACCCAACTTATTCTCAATCTCCACTCGCAAGCCACGCCAAGGGCTCCCTGATTTTGTGAATATCAACCGGCCCGGGAAACTGCAACATACAGGTAAATCTCAACATGCAAACAGGCAGGTGTTGGCAGCTGGTCCTGCAGCAGTCTCACGACAGCAGGCCCTGCTGCTCGGAGCAGCTGACACGGCAGTTGACTCAATCGGATTGCAGCTTTGCATTGCACCTCCCCAGCAACTCAGCTTTGACTCACTGCATTAACACCAAGAACACATCTCCCAAAGCACCCATCGCTTGAGGCAACACTCTTGGCACCTGCCTGCTGGAAACCAGCACACTCCCCCAGCATGGGCGACCCCAGCAGTGCCCCAGCAAACTTGCCACGTTGCGGGCAACCTTGCACGCGGCGTGCGGCACGCCAGGCCGACCCTGATATTCCCGAAAACCCTTTCGAAACTCTCAGCGCTCCCAATCACCTCCTGCATGCATAGCAAAACGACACAGTGTCTCAGCGTGCTCATGCTGGTCTCACTAGACATCACTGTCACAGTGTGCTGGCCTTTGACCAACCGCACGTCCAACAGCAGCGCCGGTCGGCCTGCTACCCTAAACAAACAACACTGACACAAACGTTAGAATCTACCTCTGTGCACTGTCATCCCGGGGCGCCCCAGCCCCCGGGCACCCAAACTCGCTTGGCCGCGTACGGTATATGCCGCGTGAGGAGCGGGGCGCGGCATTCGCGTGTTGTAATCCATTTATTTCGAGCCCCAACAGACACAAAAAAGCCTTATAGCGACGGGATGCAAGATGACTATGCAAAACTGCAAGAAGAGTATGGCCTGGTCAAAGGTTGAGGTGTGGATTTCGGTCAAACAAAGCGCGCCAGCCCAAGTTGACCGTGATTCCAACACCTCGACATGTTGCACCTTATGGTTTAACCATTTGTTAAAGCACATGTGAATAGTTCTGACCACCTTGAGTGGTGCAAGTACGGTTTGTGCTCCCACCCGAAGCTTGCTGGTGTTCAGACGCCAAGCTACGACTCAGATGTGAACATTGAGCATCAAATGTCGACAACCAAACTTCAACCCCAGCACTGGATCACGGTTTCGTCTCTGGTGGTGATGCTGCTGTTGCAGCATCTGCTGGCTGGTTTGGGCTGGGTGCAGCAGTTGTCGTTACTTCCCCAGCATGAGTCTACAGTTGTCCAAGTCGATCAATACTTCTTCAACACCAGAGACATAGATCAGCCCGCAAGTCTGCATAATCACCAACTTGCTGAAAGGCTGGCAAGTGCAGTGTCCACAACAGTGGCAGTCAAGCACAGACTAGAGACAGCAGCAGCACATCAGCACCACATGGGGGCTGACACTGCAGTCACGTCAGTCCATCAGCAGCCCACAGGTGACTCAAGAGGCAAACACAGCAGTGCTGTCAGCCAGCACAGCATTCAGGGTCCTGAATCACACCGGAGACTGGACACCAAGGGCAAGCAACTCCCTCGCGGCTTGTTGCTGCCTGCCCTCTTGCTGCCTGCACTCCTGGTGTTAGTACAGCAACAGGCAGCAGGAACGAAACCCTTGCAGCAGTTCAAGAAGACAAGCAGCGGCTGAGCACAAACAGCAGTAGCCCTTGCCAGGACCACATTATGGGCCCAGTGCTGGCGGCCGCTGTCAGGTCGCGCAACGACCCTGGCTATTATCAACAACTGAAGGCAGCTGCATCAAAGCCAAGTAATGTTGCAGTCATGACTGGCTTGTTCTGGCAGTTGCCAACCACCCACACGCAGGGCTGCAAGGTGGATGGCATTCCACTGGATTGCCACATCCGAAACGGAGGGAGTGAGGTGAGAACTGCAGCTGTGGATTGGTGCATGCAGACGTGCAAACTCGTCTGGACTATGCACATAGCGGCTATGTCAGGGGTTTGCCAATCCTCGAAGCTGCGTGGGATACCTCCCACACCCCGCCCCCCTCTTACACACTCACTTCCAAGGAACATATCAAACCACTGTCTCAACATTTCAGTTGCGCCCTCTCCCCCCCGCCCCCCCCCCCCCACACACACACATCATGTGCTTCAAGCAAGGCTTGGCTCTCGGAGAACACATCTTTGCAACACACACACTGCCACCCCCCTGTCCCGGCCCGGCCCCGGCCCCACCCAGAACCCACTCCGCCCCTACACATGCACTGTCTTTGCATACATGCATGCAGTGTGCTGCCATACACAAGTCACACTGTTGGCAAATACCTTAACGCGCAGTGCACATCACAAATGCAATGCATGTATGCTCCATTGCCCGTTCAACCCTTTGCCAGATGATGCCTGACTACGGCGTTCCATGTTTGCCGGCACCGCACTTGGGCCTCCTGTATGTCACTCAAGTTCTTCCCAGTTTCCCCCAGAATGATACTAATAGAGCTGTGGCCTTGCTTTGTTAAACTCCACCGTCCACTTACATCTCTGAATGTTGAATCACTCAGCCAAAGAATGAACGGGGTGTACTAGGAGCACCGCGAGGCTTGCAGTCACTACTTCTAGGCTAGAACGGATAACAGGTTACAAGACTACATGCTACACAGCTAACTCCCCTGAATTCCTCTAACACCAGGTGCAGCAACCTTCTGCTTTTCCTTTTTGTAACAGCAATCCTCGCAGATCCCAGGTTGCCAATCTGCATGGCTGATGCAACCATGATTTCACGTGTATGTTGCTGTTGTTGACATGCACTTGCAGGAGTACCTGAATACAGCTGATGCTCTGTACTACCATGTCCCTTCGTTTGCTGGCCAGCCGCGCAAAAAGGCTTTCCCAGAACAGCGGTTGGCGATGAGCCTTGAAAGTGCTGCATACTACCCCAATCTTGACTCCCCCCGTTACATGTGTCAGTTTGACGCAGAAATGTCATACAGGACATGTGCGCAGGTCACCAAGTAAGTGGTTAGTGCGATGCCTGTTCACCCATGATCCATGTGCTTCACTTGCGGTGTGCAGTGCTGTGCCTTGTATGTGTGCAGCAGGTCACCACTGCATTTTCATGTCGATGCCGCTGCATGACACTGTTGTTTCCTGGCATCACACATGTGATGGCACCCAATCATAATACACCTACAACCAACCAGTATCATGCCTTTTTCTGTTTGAGACCTCGATAAACTGCACAAGACTTCATGCTTTGTGGGTGCAAGGCTGTTTCAAGTCTCAATGTGTGTTTCAACATGTAAACTCTCTATATTTACCTTATTCGCTTTGCAGTTGGTATTCCTTAGAGGCCCTGGACAAGCTGTTCAGCGTGAGTGACAAAGTTTGCACACTATGTTTACTGGTGATCAGCATAGTGTGCTGTGGAAGAAGTATGCATGTTCCACATAGAGGCTCCATGGGCTATGTCTGAGAGGAAGTTGCCCTGAACCCTACCCCCAAAGCATGGCTTGCATGGTACGTGGCTTCCCGTGTGGAGAACCCTGATATGGGGACAAGGAAGCTTCGAGGGTCAATGCGATCGGCAACAAGGGTTTTGGGATTTGGGTTGAGGGCCTGAACCTGACCTGAGAAGCTGGGCCGCACACATCATGGGCATCTTGCTTGCTGACTGATGTCAAGGGCCTGAGTTTACGTCCCCGAGCTGTCGGTGTTATGGGCTTGCAGTACTGCAGGGGGACAGTGCATCTGCAGAAGGGTGGCTCTTCCATCAGGCTGTGGTAGTGCTGACTTGAAGCCATCGTGTCTGCCTGTGCAGACTGCACCTGTACCCTTCGACCAAAAGCTGCACGCAATCGCCTACATCAACAGCAACTGCAAAGCGCAGTCAGGGCGCTCAGCCATTATGCGCAAGCTGATCGCCCTGGGGGACAAAGCAAAGGTGTGCATGAAGACTAAATCAGCGGCATCAGTTCATCATGTTTAGCGGAGTGTTCATGCATCTATACAGTATGACATATGTACAGCATCTGGGTGGGAGCGAGTGTGGCTGTGGGTGGGGTGGAGGTGGGGTGGAGGGTGGCGAGCTGTGCGTGCGGGGTGCGTGCGTGTGGGTGGGTGCGTGTGGATGGGTGGGTGCGTGCGTGTGGGCGCGGGCGGGGGTGCGTGCATGTGTGCGTGCGCGGGCGTGGGGGCGGGCGTGGGGGCGTGGGCGGGCGGGCGCGTGCACGTGCGCGGCATTGCGTGCGTGTGTGCGTACGGCAATGCGTGTGTGCGTACATTATGTGTGCGTGCGGCATTGCGTGCGTGCACTGTGTGAGCGTGCCTGCGGCATTGCGTCCTTCACAGCGCTCTGACAATGTGCAACTCATCCTTGGCTACAGGTGCCAGTTCATTCGTTAGGCAGATGTGACAATAACACACCGTGGCCATCAGGCAGGCCCAACAAGGTTGAGGTCATGCGCAAGTACAAGTTCTGTGTGGCCATGGAGAACAGCATACGGCAGGACTACATGACCGAGAAGATGTGGGATGGGCTGATGGCGGGCTGCATCCCCATCTACATGGGCAGCAGCAACGCACCACACATCATACCGGATCCAAACAGTGTCATTGTGTGAGTCTGCGAGATGTGTGCATGGCAGCATTGAGGCCAGCAAAGTAGTATTCAGCACGGCAGCGACATCTTGTATTTGTCATGGCTTGTGCAACAGGGATGGAGCGATGCTGCCAGCCCCATTTTTTGTGCAGCCCGGCTAACTGGGCCAGCTCACTTTGATCCCACTCGTCACAGCACAGGATGGCACAGTACAGCACAGTGCAGTAATGGGTTTGGAGGGCCAAGTCTCATCCCCCACACTAGCCAGCAGCTGATAGTTCACATCACATCCACTCACTTATGGGAGTGATGCGCCGATTGCTCTGCAGGTATGATCCATCTGGCAAATCTGGCCATGCTTCCACCCCGGAGCAACTGGATGCACTAATGCACAAGATAGGAGCCAACAAGCAGAGATATGAAACCATGCTGGCCTGGAAGCATAGAAAGGTAGGTCAAGACTGCTGATATGATACTGCACATATGCAAAACTGATATCACGATGTGGTCAAACCGGAGCAATGGCTTGGCTTTATCGCCAACCAATTCAGCTCAGTAGAGGTTATTTAGCACTCTGATGTGATGCCGTGTACCAGACCATTGGAGAAAGCGCATGGTGGTTGTACTGTACTGTTGCCGGGGGGGGGGGGGGCAGCTAGCTGGGTACACACCCGCACGTGCCCACAAATGCACACACACATGCACGCAATTGCGCAAACCCACTGGCAGCTGCCCGGAAACATAGAAAGGATGGGGGGGGGGGATGCTGCTTGACCGATACCATTGACTCGATGGTACTAGTAGTACTGGCAGCGACCAATTGTGAAACAGGTATGAATGGCGGCCTTGGTGTGCTTCTGTTGGTCCGGGCACACACATTTTGCCTTGGATGGCGATGCCATTGCATGCGGCATGACGTGCTCTGTTATTGAGGCTTTGCCTCTGGTCCCCCTGGTCTGCTTTGCTTGGGATCAGCAGCCAGCAGAGTTTTGACTCCTCTGCAACCAGGAAAACACAGCTCCAGACATACCTACGTTTGATCTTTTGAGCTACACCTGACAGTGTCCAGAGCATGTAGACGATCATGCATCATCTTTTGTTGACATCAAATGGCAACACCTCAGCTTCATCACATGGTTTGTGGGGGAGCCTGGTGTGTTGGCTAGTAACAGATGGTGTGTGGGGGAATCTGGTGTGCTGGCTAGTAAAAGTGGGTTGCCCAGTACAAGTTGACCATTGTGACATGTACTGCTTGATGTGTTGCGCCTCTTGTCATGCAGCCTGAAGAGCAACCGTCTGAAATCTTCCGGTACCTATGGGATGTGCGGCGCACGACAGGGGAGTGCTTCTTGTGCCAGTTCCTGGCACGGCATAGAGCAGAACCGAAGCAACGGTATACTACATGCCTATTCAACAAGGAATGGTAAGTACTGTAACAGAGCCACAACAAACTAGAAGTAAAAGAGATTGGTCTCCAGACACCACTGTCAGGATGCTGCATGCTGCTATCGTGGAGAACATCAGGCTGACACCGGCTATGGGGACCAACATACGGTACCAACATGTCTAGGTGTTGAAGCATCTCTGTACAACAACTCACAATGCTGGTTTGTTACTGCCTGCAGGATGGAGTCAGCTGGCCAACATTACGCTCCAGAAGAGGAGTACTGCCAACAGGAAGCAGCCCACTAAACAGCGACCTGATCCCACAAATTTGTGCACTTGCATTTCTATGGCGCCAGAGAAATAGCACCCAGTTAAGGGCAAAACAACACAGCAGCAGCAGCCTCTGACAGACATGTCCAGGACCAAGGGGGCCAGCCTCAGCCACCACCCTGCATGAGCAGTGGATGGCCACATTGCAAGACATGGAGAGTGCAACACAAGGTCCGCATGGCCACGTAGCAATAACATGTGACTCCACAGAGGTGATGGGCATGCACAACCCCACTAGCAACTGGTGCTGTGTCACTAGACGACCCACAGGCACGCCTGGATTTTGCTATCTACAGTAAGTATGCGGCATACACGGCTGCATAGGCACACACAAGTTCCCTGTTCAAGCTGGCAATTGTAGTACTATGTTGTCTTTGATTGTCGGAGGGGCTGAGTTACCCTCCCTGCACACACCACCACCAAAGTGCAGTCCCTTGCATCCTACTAAAGGTGATGCATGTTGCACCTCCAGCCACATTTTTATGGCCAACATGCACCATCATCAGCTAAGACATTGGCAGTGGGTTCATTTTGCTGGAGCAAGAGGTCTACCCGGGTGCAACACAGCATGACCAGACAAACTGCAAACTGTCCATGCTTGAAGCATTGCAGCCCAACATAGGCTGGGCCTGTTGTCGCCGTCACAACCTGAGCAGGGCATTGGAAAACGAGGCCCGCTCAAGGACCACCCCACACATGCCGTGCAAAAGATACTCACACTGTCTCGTGCGCACCCCCACCAATGGGTTGGTCGTACAGGCAGTGCAATAGCCAACAGCATGTGTGAGGGACGCAGACTTGAAGCAGGCCACCTGCTGATCTGCATCATGGACTGTGTGGCCTACTATCTGACCAAACTTGCATGTCAAGCAAGTGACCCCACTTACGCACATAAAACTTGGAGGATGAATTCGCAGATTCAGCTGACATTCTTGCAAGGCAGGCATATTGCAGTTTGCAAATTATGCAGAAGAAGGTTGCTGCTTCTGCTCTATGCAGATGATGTGAGCAGCCTGCAGCCTGTGACAGGTGCCGCTGTGGCATCAGTCATGGGCCCACATTACAAGAGCTTGTGGCTAGGATTTAAGCTGAGTTTAGCTCTGCAGCTGAAGTTTGTAGAAAACTGGACGACTTCAGCCTGTCTTCAGCAAGGGGTCCACCACATACCTCAGACCCGGGGGGGGGGGGGGGGGGTGACGCCAACCCTAAATTGGATAGAGGCGGAGGGTTCAAATGCAAAAAAAGCCTATATCGAAGGGAGCGGGTGCCGCAGCTCGTCAGCAAGCGAGACAGCAGTACCAATAACGAGCCTAAAAACTGCCGGGGCAGTGGGTGTTTTAACTCGAAGAGCCTACAACAGAGAGGGGGGGAGGGGTACAACGACTTCTGGCTCCACCACCCCACACTTAGGCTTGTGGTGGAGTCCACCAGGTGGACCCCCTACACTGGGAAGGTGTGTGTGTGTGTGGGGGGGGGGGGGGGTGATGTCATTGAGGTAGCGCTTATTGACGGAAGGCCAGCGTTTTTTGCAACCGGTACACCCTGTTTCTTAGAGGGGGGGGGGGGTGAGCAAGGAGCGGAAACAATCTGGAGGCAGCTCGGGGCGGGGAGGGGGGGAGCAACTCCACCCGTGACACAAGGAAACAGGGTGTACCGTTTCAAAAACTACTAAAGCTACCCGAAGGGTTCCGGAGGCTTTGCTTGACTGACTTACTACTACTACCATCCACAGACGCAACACATGCCAAAGAAGCCAGGCTTTGGAAAAGACAACATTTGAAAGATCCGTCAGATCTTGGGCGCGAAGGGCTGTCCATACTCTCAACGCTGTGTTCCTTTCCTTTTCCCTTCATACATCAATCGTTGAAGTACATTGTAAAACTCACTGTTTGCAATGTGAACTGGCTTTCTGAACAGCAGATGCGGCATGTACTGTTATTAAACTGTTGCGACCTTTGTGGGACACAGCAACGGACATATCACCACCATGACTGCTGTAGCCATGAAGCCAGGGATTCACCATCAGAAGATCAGGTCGCATGCCGGCTCAGCAGTGCTTACAGTGGTGGTGGCCACACTGATGCTGCTCAGCCTTGCGGTAGGCACCTGGAGAGACCACAGCATGGCTCTCAACGTGTTCACTGCAGAACTGTCTACAAGAAATGCACGCTTGTAAAACGAATCATCATCCACAAACATCCGCCAGCTTGCTTGTTGTGCTGCTGCAGGGCAGCTTTGCTAGCAGGGCTTCTGCTGCAAGGCAGCGGCAGGCCTGGGATGACTTGCACAAGAAGGTGAATGGTTATGTATGCTACTGGAGCAGCCAGCATGGCGTGGAAATTGCTGCAGCAGAAGCTTTTGTTGTGCACGTGCTATGCAGACGCTTTTGCGCCTCGCATCTGCTTAGCAAACCATGCGTTGGCCCGGGGCACCAATCTAGCATGTGTGTGGTTGCAGGTTGACAGTGTGAAGCAGGAGCTGAAAGACGCTCTCCAGGACAGCAGCAAGGAACTGTACAAGCAGATAGTGAAGAGCGGCGCAGGATGGGTAAGGTCTGCTGTTGCCTCATACATGTTCAGATCAGGTTTTCCCGTTCTTGGCCCTGCAAAGTTGCTGCAGGGGCTGCAGGGGATGCAGCAAGTCGGTTGTCCTGCAGCCCCTACTTGAGACCAGAACCCCCCACCCCAACCCAGCCCTGGAACCGGTAGCTAATGCCTGTGTTTTGATGCAAGAAATCCATCTTGCCAAGGATGACCTGCAGCCGCATGTGGGACCCTTGACACGCCTGTCCTTTCCGTACCCTGCCTGTCCTTCCCGGCCCTGCGTGTATAGGTTGGGGATACAGATGTGCAGCATGCTGCCAAGCTTGGCTCAGCTTGTGACAGTCTCAGCAGCAATGCAGCCAACAGACTGCACCTCAATATGACGAACACCCTGGTGGCACCAGTTGTGATACTAGCGCATGCACGGGCACACTACCTGGCCAAAACAGTGCTGACGTTGCACAGGTGGGCAGCAGGCTTGGGGAGTGCGTAGTGGATGGAGCTATCACTGCTCATCACCCCACGTACCTTTCAAACAAGGAGCTGGCAGTAGTAGTGACGTGGCTGCTGGCGATTGGCTTCACTAGCTTTGGTGCCGAGACAGCAGCAGCCACAGCGGCGGCGGCGATCCAGATAGCAATTGGTTTCAAGTACTGCAGCTGCACCATGCATGCGCAGCATCAGCAACATGCAATATGCTGGCAGCCGCCGACATATACGGTGGCAAATGCTGAACAGAGCAGTGCTGCATCTAGCTTTCCTGTGACTGTGTCTGGCTCGGCAAACACATCACGTGTGCTGTTAGCTAGATGAGGTAGTATGCTGACGTTGTGCAATGCTGCCTATGACACGACCGCTGGCGCTGTGATGTTTCTGTCATGCGTGCCTTGCACAGGTACTGGATTGCTGAGCCAGCCAACGAAGCAAAGTTCCCGCTGTACGTCTCGGTCGACGGCGACCAACACCAACCCACGCTCATGCTTGCTACCAGCCTCAGCTTTGCAACCGGGCTCCAAGGCATCAAGGTGCTGAAGGACCCCTCCGACCCACCCTGTACCCCTCCTTGGAACGCATACTGCAACCTGGCCCTGCACTACAAAACTCTGCTGCAGCTATTTTTTGAGTGCCTGTCAGCACCTCGGCTGATACTTCTTGAGGAGGATCTTGAAGTCGCTCCAGATTTTTTCAGCTACTTTGAGGCGATTGCTCCTCTCTTGGATCAAGACAGCAGCTTGTACTGTGTATCGGCATGGAACGATCAGGGCCAAGTGGGAAGGGCTTTCAACACAATGGCACTGTACAGGACTGACGGTGAGCTGATGCTGTTATCATTCTTTGATGAAGAGGTCACTTACAGCAGCAGTCAGACAGTGAACTGGGTCAAGTTTTTGCCAGTGGGCAGTCTCCAGATACCAGGCATGCCTAGTTTTGCATCCCTCGCATGAAGAGCACCTGGTTACCCCAGCATCCGCTGTCTGGCTGTGCTGTGCCATCGGGCCCCTGAGCTTTGGTCTTGCCAGGCCAAAGTTGGCTGCTGATTGCGTCAGCATGGGCCTACGTCCCCTGGCCTGCCAGGTTACTGGGACTGCACACATGTTCCTCACGCCCCTCTCTGCCTTTGTGTCCACTTGGGGATGCATTGCTGCTATGTGCTGCTTGTGCAGTGTTCCCTGGAATGGGATGGCTGCTGACACGGTCAGTAGGCCTGGAGCTTATGCCCATGTGGCCACCGGGCTACTGGGATGACAACCATATGAGAAAGCCGGAAGTCCGCAGGGGCAGGCAGTGCATTTTCCCCGAGATGCCCCGCACCCACACCTTTGGGGCGTCTGGGGCATCCAATGGCATGTTTTTCTCTGAGCACTTGGACAATATGGTGATCAACACACGGCACATAAATTGGCGAAAGCAGGTGTGTGGGGCAAGAGCGGCATAGAGCATTGTTTCCAAGGCTCCCTGCTGCCTGGGAGCTGGGAATCTGTGGCATCTGATGGCAAGTTGCGGCGGAGTATTTTGACAGCATGCACCAACCTGTGAGGACTGCCGGACATTTGTTGTCGTTGGTCAAACCACAATGGCTTTGCCTCCCACGCAGGACCTGTCCTACCTGATAGCACCTGCCTATGCAGCACTCATGCGACAGTGGCTCAGCAAGGCCCGGCCCCTCAGCGCAATCCTGCAGGGCAGCAGAGCAGCCCTCAAAGACTACTGCAGCATCACACAGCCCCCGGACCCCGACCAGGGTGATGTGTACCTCACGTATAGGGACAACGCTGACTTTGAGCGGTTAGGGCGGGAGCTGGCACCCATGCTGTTCAGTGTCAGTGGAGGGGTGAGTGTGGCACCACCAGGGGAGGGCAGTTGTCACGAGCGCTGCTGTCTGAGCCATGTCTTGGGGCTGTACAACTTGCATAGTTGAGTGAAAAGCGGTGCAGAGAGGGTCCCAGTCGACCATTGCTGTGAGAGCCTGCTGCTGTTGATTTCGAGTGCTTGGCCATGGGTTGCTTGCATTGCCAGGTTTAGGTGCCCATGTGCACAGTCAAAACAGTGTTGCTGCACAAGTGTCTACAAGAAGAGGGCCACAGAGGCTGTCATATCTTCACCCAGCTGTGCTTGTTTGCTTTGTTAGATGGAAGATCTTCGAGGGTGATTGTGTGTGTCTGTTCACTGTCCCATCATGCAGGCGCAAATACCACGCAGCGTGTACAATGGCACTGGACATGGTGTGGTCATAGTGCGGTGCAGACAGCGGCGGTTGTTCCTGCTCACACATGAGCCTGACACGGGCACTGCCCACATGTCTCTTGGTAACTGACAAGCACAACGGGAAGTGGCACTTGTGCATGCATGTAAAGCCTGTGCAAGGCCGTGCAGTTTGTTTTTTTGTGTTGCATGTTTATTGTGCTGTTGGTTGTGCAGCTTGCCTTTCACCGTGCAAAAGTGTTGTACGATGAGTTCGTGGCTTGTGGGGTCAATATGCTATTGTGTTCATGAAAAGTGCTTGGCATTGGCTGCTTGGCAACTGAGTTGATGCACATCGTGCAATTTAGCGTGGATGAGCATGTGCTGTGCATTAGCTCACAAAGCCTACTAGCTTGATATACAGTGTGCTGATGGTTTGCAACACTTTGGTGGAGGTGAATGCGGGGGGATTGGGCGGGGGGGGGGGGGGATGCTATCCCAAGCATGAATGCACATCTCGCAATTTAGCGTGGAGGAGAGTGGGGGTGTGCATTCACTCACAAGCCCTACTAGCTTGACATACAGTGTGCTGATGATTTGCAAGACTTTGGTGGAGCAGAATGCGGCGAACATGGGCGGGGGAGGGGGGGGGGTGCTGCCCCAAGCATAAATACACATCTCGCAATTAAGCATGAAGGGACATGCGGCATTCCCTCACAAGCTTGAGCAGCTTGAAATACAGTGTGGGAAAATGAGGAGGGGGGGGGTGACATGCCGTTACAAGCATTGATGCACATCGTGCAATTTAGCGTGGATGAGCATGTGCTGTGCATTCACTGATGGTTTGCGAGACTTTGGTGGAGCTGAATTCGGGGCAAATGGGCGGGGGGGGGGGGGGGGCATGTGATGCAGCCGACGCATGCCGAGCTGATTGGTCACTGCCCTTTGTGTGTACAGGGTGTCAAGCTGCACGACCGTGCCCATGACATCCACATGAAAGATGCCTTCATGATGCAGATGATGCCCCTGCTGTGGCAGTTTGTGGTTGACAGGTACACCATGCCTTTGACACATTTGCAGCACTTTGTACCTCTCAGCAGCTGTGGCTATGCAGCGCACAAGGCATGGGGCCAGATGCACCCAAGGTGGTGGATGTCAGCATGTGCAATGCCTACGGCACACAACTCAGCACCAGCATAGACACAACTCTGTCAGACATGTTCAAAGAGCATGTGTTCTTGGGTGCAAATGAATGCATCCGTTGCCAATGTGTATGGTGGCCATGGATTTGCGCACTGGGGTCCACCAAGGCGTGCACCACCATATAAGTTTAGATTTTGACAGCAAACATCACGCTGGCAGTGTGCGAAGGTCTTGAGCAGACCCATGCGGTATTGTTGGTGAGAGGGGGGGGGGGTGTTCAGCGGCTCTTCAGCAAGGGAGACAGCAGTACCGGTGAAGAGCTTAAAAACCACTGGGGGGGAGCGTGTTCTGGACCGAAGAGCCTAAAATGGAGGGAGGGGTACAACAATATCTGGCGTCCCCCCCCCCCCCCGGGGGCTGAGGTTTGTGGGCACTAGTGGCACGAAGGTAAATTAGGGTAAAGCCCGATAATGTTAACCAGTGCAATTTCGACATATGGTCGATCATACATTCTTGTACTGTTGACCTGAAGTCGATTTTACAGGCCACCAGCAAACTCAACAACCCAGATCAACAGCACAGTCTGCCAGGCACACAGCCGCTGTTTCCTGTGCCTGATATGGCCCCCACGTGTGATTCCGCACCATCGCAATAGAGATCAACGTAGATAGCAGCCATGGATGATGATGACCATGGCTGCTATCTACGCAAAGCAGAGCTGCTCACAGCTCTGCTTTGCAGATGTAGAGGATGATGAGGATGAAGCTGACATAAGGCCAGAGCTACTACAGGAGTACAGGCACCTGTATGCACAGCACAGGGAGGACAGGCAACAGCATGAGGAAGAAGTGCTCCAGTCGAGGGCCAGGCACAGTGTAGCAACAGGCCCAGGCAGGGGGCGTGCAGCCCCACGACGTGCTGCTGGTGAACCAGCTCAGTCACAGCGCAGGCAGCGTCGGCGGTACACAAGCAGCCTTGCAGATGCAGCAGGCAGTCACAGCTTTGGGGCTGTTGGTGAAGAGGCCATGGATGCTGCTGAAGTGCCACAGGGGCTAGAAGCAGAGGACGATGTGATAGATGTACAGCGCTTTGTAGCACAGCTAGCTGCAGAGGCAGCAGCAGCAGCAGCAGCAGCAGCAGAAACTGAACCAGGCTTTGGGTCAGAGGGAGAAGAGCCCAGTGAATGGAGCCAACGCAGTGCGCGTGCAGAAGCAGGATGGCGTCAGCAAGCACCACTCCTGGGTGCAGCGGTGCTGCAGGCGGCAGCTGCGCCGGACCCCCAGCAGATCTGCAGTGTGTGCAGCACAGAGCAAGGGTGCACAGTGCGGTATGTGTGGAGCCAACCAGTTGCTTATATGTTTGCATGCGGAAGCAGCAGCCAGGCGTCAACAGCTACGCAGTCCATCGTGAGGCATGTGCTGAGTATGCACCCTACAGTCACTCTCTTGTGTGTCTGTTGTCTGCAGGTGTTGGTCCTGCTCACCAGCTGCAGGGTGTGCTCTGCTGTGTAGTGCTTGCGATCAGGCAGCACATCAGCACCTGCACATGCACAAACGGCAGCAGTATGAGGACAGCTGCTGGAAGGAGATGCCAAGGGCTGACCCTGTGGCGGGTGGGTCGTGGTTGCTGCTGGTCAGCACACATTGGTGCGCTGCGACATCCTGTAACTGAATGCTTGTGCGCGCTGCAGGTTACTTCCTGTGCATACCCGGCGAGTGCCGACACTGCCACGGCACCGACATTGGCAGTGCAGCAGTGAGGACGCAGGCCATGGACTACATCACCAGGGGTGCGCAACCAGCATTATGCATCCTTTACAACTGCTTGTGCCTGCTGCCTAGTGACGTAGCATCCAGGCCCACCCTAAGTCTTGCATGGGGTTCACTAAGTGTGGATGTTATGGCCGCAGATGGAGTGGTGCAGGCCAAGCGGGCTGCGTTCCAGTGCCTCAACCCAACTTGCGGCAAACACGTCTGGCAGCGGCCTCAGGACTTCATCACCATGGGGGCTTGGCCAGCATCGCTGGATTACGACCACTGCAGGTAAAGGCGCCGTCTAACATAGCACCTGGAGTGCGTGCCGTCAAGGTGCGGCGTAGCATTGGACCTCGCTCAAGGGTGTACTGTAATGCCGCAGGACCATCGTGGCTCAAGACGTCCTGCAGCTGTACGACTGCTTGAAGCTCAGCAGCCCTACACTGTCCTTGGCTGCTTTCTGCAAGGCAATCTCAGAGTCGGCATGGCGCAACAATCTGCAGCAGGTCGGTGATCGGCTTTGGGGGGGTGTGCGGCCCCGCGGGGTGGGGGGGGGATCAGCTTTCGCTCCATCCGCATTTCACTAGCACACCGGCACTGCTTGGCTGTGCACACCATCAACCAACCTGGGGCTGCAATAGATGTTGGCGCCAAGACAACCCAGGGTGCTGTGCTTGTTGCATGCTGCAGCCGTTGCGCGCCATCAGCACCAGCGCCTTCAGCCGCGCTGCTTCTGAGTTCAGCAACTGTCAGCTGGACCTGCGGCTGGGCGTGCAGCTCCTGGATGACCTGGTGTGCCCTGCATGCAGTGGTGGCAACTGTGCATACCACATTGACGGCAACATGAAGCTCTTCATCTGGCAGCGGCAACGGGAGGTGTGGCGAGCTCCACACTCTCAGCTGTTCTTTGCTGACGATGGGGATGTGCAGCTGACAATCCAAGCTGTGGATTGGGCCCGAGTAAGCAGGCCGCAAATGGGTGGGATGTCATAGGGGGTGTGCATGCTATGTCTTGTGGTCGTGCTTGCGGCCGCTTGTCTGGGTGCGACGTTCTGGATACAGTATGGCAGCCCCCACGCCCAGCTGTGGCTGCTACCAACTTGCCTGTGTGTGCCGCGTGATTCCCGTAGGGTGAGGGCAGGCCTGGATCTGCAAACCCTTCAGACCGTGAGGACAGAACCTGCAACGGCGTCTGGGCGGCGGCAGGCGATGGGCAGCAGCGGCGCCAGAGCAAGCAAGCAGTGACTGGGCGTGTCGTCGGTGGGTAACGTCACCGCCGCACAACATTCTTTTGCAGGTTCTTGTAGCATGTCTCAAGCAGTGACACACACGTGCCTGCAGCACACCCAATAGCACAAGCTGATGCAGTGCAATTGCTGGTAAGCTATGTGCTGCTGTTAAGTTTTGTGATCTGCCTTTCTGCCGACGTCTGTGCTTTGTCCCCACAGCTGTGGATGCCCGCCACGGCATGCCTCGGAAGGGTGTCAGCCTTGTTGGCAGCGGCGAGCGGTACGGCTACGCTCTGCACCTCCTGGCCTACTACTTGAAGGACTGCAAGCAGCTGCACATTGACATCATGTGCAAGTGGGGCCCTTGGCTGCGCAGGGTACTGGAGAGCCTGTCTGATGCGCCACCGATTGATACACCCCCAGAGGTTGCAGCACGCATCGCTGAGCTGAAACAGCTTGCAGCGGACGCAGGCAACTTCCACGCCCTGCGCACGGTGTTGTCCCACGCACACGGCAATCTGCATGCGCTCAACTGCCAGGTCGGTCATGCGACTGCGGGGTTCTTCATGGCTATGCCTTACCGCATTCCATCGGCAGCCCCCAGCGCACTTGACAGTTTCGGACATACCTGCATGGTTGAATGTCTGCAGCCCTCAGATCATGCCTGAACTGCAAGGGCACATGCTAGGGGTCCCACCTTCAGCGCGGTGCTCACAACCTGCTTCCTGCCCTTTCAGATCCTCTGGCAGCCTGGCTGGACGGAGCAGTGCGCAAAAACCCTGGGTGAAGAGGCAGAGCAGTTCTTTGCCTACTGGGCCAAGTTCTCGAACACTACTCGCAACCAGAGCCTTGCAGGTGGGAACACAAGCCAGGCGTGGGCACAGCCGTGGAGTGTCAGTTGGTGCATGGTGCCTTCAGCAGCTGGTGCAGTATAAGGTGTTTTTAAGTACGTTGTTTTTTGACCTCCCTGCTGTCATGACCGTGCAGGTGCTGTGGACCAGCTCACGCATGCAGCTGTCCACTTTGGCTGGGACAAGGTGCGCGGCCAAGCAAAGCAGCTCGTGAAGCGCCTCATCAAGTTCCAGGGGCTGCTGCCAGAAGCAGAGAGCAATCTGGCTAGTCAGCTTCAGCTGCTTACAAGCACACCCGCTGAGGAGAGGCCTGCTTTGGTCTGCAGGATGCGGCAGGATTTGCAGGAGCTTGCAACCAGTGAGTCTGGTGTGGGTGCTACAGTTGGGTGGAGCGACACACAACATGTTTGTAGTGATGTAGCATGCACATCCTGCGGCAGCACGTATTGTTCGTGGCAAGTACGCCAAGCCTCAAACGCGGTTGTCGGTCCCCCCTTCACTAGACAGCACGGCAGTGCAGCAATGAAAGGTGTGATGTCCTGTCTGCTGGCCTGCTGCCCACAGGTGAGGTCAGCACTTCCCGTGATGGCAACAAGAAGCTGCTGGAGAAGTACAGCGCAGCCGTGAGTTTGAGGGAAGCGCATGACATGCGGGCAGCTATCAGCTCTTCAATGGCGGCGTTGGGCTTGCAGACGCAGCGCCTCGCAGCTGTGCGCATCATGGCTGGGTTGACTGACGCCAGGGTGGCAGCACTACACGACATCACCAACAAGCTCTTTGAGTCAGCAGCTGCGAGCAGGTGGGCAACTGTTGCTGCCATGGCATCGAGTCTGCAGTTCTGCAAGGTTGGCCAGTGCGGTGACTTTTTCCCACTGTCGCGGAGCATGTCTGCTCAGCCGCCTTGGCCGTTGAAGCGCTTTTATGCAACACAACAAGGTTTGCTTGCGAACACGCTTGCTGCGGGTTGACTTTGCAGTGACGAAGCGGAGGAAGCTGGTAACATCATCAGGGACCAGTTTACGCCAGCCCTGGATGCCAGCATTGTGCGCTTGCAGAATGTCATGGAGGGCCTCTGCCATGACTTGAAGAAGCAGGAACGCAAGCGGGAGGCCCCTGCAGGTGGGTTCTGGGTGCCCCTCATCAACACGCAGCCAGTTGCTTCAAGTGCGGAATGTTGGCAGCCCTGTTGGCAGCCGAGAGGTGGTGGTGGTGTGTGTGTGTGGGGGGGGGGGGGGTCAGTACAGTGCCACTGTGAGTCACATGCTGTCTGGCCTTTGCTGTGACCTGTTGTCTCCAGTAACAGCTTGCACATCCCTGCTGGCTGTGTCATGCTTCGCGCGCACTGCGGCTGTGGCCTCGAGGGTGGGCTTTGGGGGGCTCCAACAAGGGAAATTGACTTTTTCACCCGATGTGAGTTGAGTGTGGAAATGGGCAGCTCCTGTGATAGGAATCACTGCCTGGGCATCATATGATGCAGAATGCTTGATATGAGTGTTAGTTTGAGCCTTTGAAGCACCGGGGAGACATGCCGCTTGGCGCAATGTGCTTGAAACTGTGCCGCACCTCAACTACCGCATGTGCGCCTCATGAGAGTCACAGTCAGCCGGTAACATGTCTGTCAAGCCTGCCAACCCCACATCCCCATTCCTTGAACCATATGACACATATACTGTAGGGGGAGGCATCCCTGAAAACCCGCTGGAGTGGCCGCCATCGTCTCTGCAACATGCGGGAAGGCGTGTGTGTGTGTGTGTGTGTGTGTGTGTGTGTGTGTGTGTGTGTGTGTGTGTGTGTGTGTGTGTGTGTGTGTGTGTGTGTGTGTGTGAGAGAGAGAGAGAGAGAGGTGGTGGTGGTGGTGGGGGGGGTCAGTACAGTGCCACTGTGAGTCACATGCTGTCTGGCCTTTGCTGTGACCTGTTGTCTCCAGTAACAGCTTGCACATCCCTGCTGGCTGTGTCATGCTTCGCGCGCACTGCGGCTGTGGCCTCGAGGTGGAGTGCTGTGCTGCGCCTGTGTCAGTGGCTGTGTTGAGGCCGGTTTGATGCTTCAATTGACTAATCCAGTACATTGGCTGTTGTAGGGAACAACTGGCTTTGCATGGCCCTAGTGGTGTGTAGTGTCATCACAGTATTAGACAAGCCCATTGTTGTTTGGTGGTTGTCTGGGCCCTCGTGCAGCACAACAGCCCTCCTGATCACCCAGCATGCACTGAATCAAGATACCACCTGCACATTGATGCATGCATCATGCTTGCTGCAATTCTTGGTGTGGATGCCTATGGTACTCACAAGGCCCACTCTGGGATGCGCAGTCAGCAACATGCCAGTTTGGTGCACTTGATGCTCTTGGAAGACCTAGGGGTACACCTTCACACAGCGTACTCATGCGCACTGGATGCCCTTACCCTGGAGCATCGCATCACAACAGCAACATGTGGCTTTCGAGCACACGATATGCCAATTGCGCACGCAAGCACGAAACTTTGGCATCCTGCTCGCCGCACCACCAGCCTAGCTGCTCACTGCAGTGCATCAGCTGCCGCTTTTAGCATGACCCTACTTGCTCCCACGTGCACACTTCTCACAGTCAGCATAAGCCAATCGCAACTTGCTGCCTGCACAACAACCGCTTCATCTTGAGATGGGGAAAGAAGCAACCCACACACCAAACTGCCCGACCCAAAAATACCACCATGGTCCTCAACCATCACCATCATCAGACGCCACAGGTGGTGGCAGGTCACCATCCTCGCTGTCTACATCTGCTGCCTCCCCAGAGCGCCCAAAATCATCACCCAGCTGCTCGACAGCCACACCAACTAACTGCAGCTGCTTGGAAGCATCAGCCAGGCGCTGACGCACCTCAGTCAGTGCCAAACCCACAAACACCATGGCCCCACTGCGCAAGCTACCGCTCAGCTCCACAGCTTGCACACTCGGCTGGTACCTGCCTGAGCCCTGCAACGCTGTGTAGCCTGCCGCCTGCAACTGCTCAGCTGTGTTGTCACCTGCCAGCGCAAGCTGCAGCTGCTGCAGCCGCTGCAGAAGGCCTGTGTGGTAGCTCAAGTATGCCCGCATCTCCTGAGGCAGCAAGGTGAGCTCCTCCTTAATGCGCGCAACCTCGTTGTCAGCCTCACACACCTCCATGGCACGCGCAACGCCGTAGATGCGCAACGCACTGCCTTGTTGCACTGCACAGCGAACAACACAGGTGTTGAATGCGTCAGCATCTTAGCAACCTGACATGAGCTACTATCTGCTAGGCATGCCTGATGACAGTCTATTGCACCAATCATCAGGACGTGGCTGAAGTCCCTCAAGACCTCAGCACGTGCTAGCTGACCCAGCCCCCCCATCCCAAGGAAACAAGCAAAAAGCTTACATGAGTACTCATTGACCCAGCAGAACTGCTGCTTGCGGACATCCTCCACGTTGGTTGTCGAGCGAACACCATTGGCTGGGCCTGCAGGAAGGCCTCTGTTGTACTCCAGCACCAGTGTGTTGTACTGCTCCACCCGCTGCGCAAGAGTAGCTACCAGCTCCTTGCACTTCTTGTTGTGGCGCTGGCGCTCCTTGGGCAGCGCTGCGTGAGGAAGCAAGTGGCGACAACAGCATCATCGTCTTTCTTAGTACACATGTTTCCAGCAGGCTCTTTGTGCACGTAGCAACACGTCCATCCAGGTGCCAGTATGACACACCAGACCACTTCAGTGCTGGCAATTGTAGGACACTACAAAGCCTGGGCCGGCGGCCTCCTAAGCCAACAACACATCAGTAGACAACATGGCGTAGCGTTCAACTTCTTCAGGTGACATACCGTGGCCTAGCAGCAAGAACATCATGAAGCGGGTTGTGGCATGGCACCATGATGTTGCATGCCACCACATGAAGACATGCGATGGCTAGGCTGCCTTGACTGATGTTGCATTCCGTGCCAACAGGGACAGGCTTGGTCTGGAGCCTGCATGTCACAGCCGATGGGTAACTGACCTTCCATCCACCACCACAACCCCATCCACTGCACCTCCTCTCCCCTGCCCCCCTCCCCCCCCCCCCCCCCCACGGCGGTGGGATTTCAGAGATGGCCACCCGTACAATATTGATGCCATTGAATGACATTGATGTGTGGCGAATGTGTCTGCGTGTAACATTTTCTTCCCCAATATTCATGTAATAAGAGTCAATGAGTGGGGTTGTGTGGTTCTGACAGTGCACAGCCCTGTGGCTGTCAGTCTGGGACTGTTGCAAGCTCCAATGTGGCAAACCTGGGCATACTCCCTATGCCACACTAGTTGGCATCAATCGGGACGTGGCGCTGACTGCTGCAGGGCCCAAACAAGTCTCAAGCCATGCATTTTGCACAGTGTCAGGCTGTGCCAGTGATGTTAAAAAGAAAGAAAGAATCCGATACACCCCCTCTGATGTTAAGTACATGAGCAGCCCATTTTCACCCTTACCCTACATCCGCCCAAAAACTGAAATTGCCTTGCTTTGGGCCCTCAACCCCCCCCCCCCACGAGGCCACAGCCGCAATGCTGGCAGAGCGCAACACTCCCAACAGGGGCCTACAGGCTTGGTCTAGAGGTTACTGGTCACAGCCAAGGTCAGACATCCAGTGTAACTCCATTCACCCCCCCCCCCACCACACACACCCTTGAGGTGTGAAGCGTCACCCCCCAGCTTGCAAGAACTCGGCAGCTTTGGCGGTGGGATTTCAAAGATGGCCGCCCGTACAGTATGTATGTAGTAAGAGTCAAGGAGTGGGGTTGTGGGGTTCTGACAATGCACAGCCCTGTGGCTGGCAGTCTGGGACTGTTGCAAGCTCCATCACGCAAGCTCTGCTTTAGGGTTGCTGCTATTGTACCTTGTACTGCTCATGATGCTCCTTGGAGTCTGAGATCTTACTGGGTTACTTGATAAGGGGATGCGCTTGCCCCTTGGGCTTGGTCCACACTAACAGGATAACCCACTCCACAATATAGCAGTGTCAGGTCATGCCTTGGTGGGCACGCGCCCTGCATATCACCCTCGCACGGTCAGCAACGTACAACTTGCACATGACACAATAAGTGCCGCACCCGTTGACCAATCAGCAACTGGCCATCTTCATGTGGCACTCACCAACCGACTCTCAAGCATCAACACGCAACTCCCAGACCCTCCAAGGCAGCAACCAGAACCATTCCTGATGACAGGTGCCGACCTGCTCCCCATCCCTTTATCCAGCCGCACTCGTGCCACAATTCCATGGCCAAACACACACACACCCACACCCACACAACTGGCTGGCTTGGAGCTGCTGCGTGGGCAATGGGTAGGGTTGTAGGGAATCAGACATGGTAAGCATGCTCACATCACCTTCGCAACTGCATGCGTGACAGGTCATAACCAAATGCATGCAGTTGGACAACAGATTCAGCTGATCACTCCACTGCCTCAATCCATGCATTGGCGAAAGCCCCGTCCGCACCACAGATGGGTGCTGCTGCCACAATGCACCCCTCCCTGTTCCCAAACAGGAAAGCTGCTCCTGCACCACCAGCCATGCGGCGTGCGATGATCATTGCCTGCTGCGCTGGAGGTGTGGCGTAGTGATCTCCCCCCACAGGAAAGAAGTCACTGTCGCCCATATGAGCGATAAGGGCATTCACCGCAGGCAGCCAAGCTGCTGCAGTAGCCCCGCCTGCAGGCTGCCACATCCCCGCTGTCGCAGCTGCCTGCATCCCTGCTGTTGCCGGCACTGCCATGCTACCAGCACCAGCAACACCTGCCAGCCCTGCTGCTGTGGCTCCCATGGCTGCTGCAAATGGGCCCATCAGAGACTCCAGGGAAGGGGCCTGTACTGCGGCTGACGTTGCAGTCCTGCCGCCCCTGCTGCCCCTGCCACCCCTGCCGCCCCTGCTGCCCCTCCCGCCCCTGCTGCCCCGGCCGCCACCTCTACCACCACCCCTGCTGCCCCTTCCACCACCCCTGCTGCCCCTTCCACCACCTCCGCCCCTCTGGATGCTCCCACGGCCTCCTGTCTGGTCGCTCGCGAAGGCACCTGCTGTTGTGGTCTCTGCCTGCAGAAGTGCTGCCGCGGCTGCAGCCGGCCCAACAGCTGCATCACTGTCGTGTGCCGCTGCCCCAACTGCTGCAGGGTGAACACCTGCTGCTGAGTCAGCAGCTGCTGCCGCTGTTGCTGTCACGGTATCTGCCGTCGCCGCTGCTAGCGGTGCTACTGCTGGCATGGGTGGCCCATCTGCTGCCACTGCGGTGGTAAGTGATGGCATAGCAGCTGCCGCTGCCGCTGCCCCTGCCGCCGCTGCCGCCGCCGCTGCATCGCCCTCGGGTGCAGCTGCTGGCATTGGCACCTCTGCTGCTGCTGGGGGTCCACCTGGTGCTAAGCCAGCGGCTGCAGCCGCTGCTGCATCTATCAGGTTTGCTGCCGCCGCCGCTGCTGGCATGGATGCCCCTGCTGCGCCAGCAAGTGGTGGCATGGGCGCACTTGCTGCGGGCTGCCCGCCCGCTGCTGAACCAGCAGCCGCCACTGCGGCCGCTGCATCGCCCCCGGGTGCTGCTGCTGGCCTAGAGGCCTCTACTGCTGCGGACTGCCCACCCACTGCTAAACCAGCGGCCGCCGCTGCGGCTGCTGCATAGCCCTCGGGTGCCGCTGCTGGCCTGGAGGCCTCTGCTGCTGCGGACTGCCCACCCATTGCTGAACAAGCTGCCGCCGCTGCGGCCGCTGCATCGTTCCCGGGTGCTGCTGCTGGCTGGGCGGCACCAGATGCGCTGGCCGCTGTTGCAGGTGGGGGTGGAAGCTGTGCCTGCAAGCAAACAGTACACCTGCCCTCATTGTCATTGCAGCCGATTGGGGCCGTCAAGAGTCTTGCAGGTGAGATCGCATGAATCAGATAACACGAAAACCAGCCGCAGCAGCAATGATATCAATGACAACTCATGCCTACAGCCTGACTGAGTAAACTCATGCCTGTAAGTGCTGCTTGGCCTCATCGCTGATCCTGCCATCCCTCCCACATTCCAGCCCCAACATCGTGACACCATTGCAAAACAGTGATGCCGCAACATCTCACGCCTAGTGTTGGAGCAGCATGGCCCATGCCACCCACCCGGATGGCATCCCGCACAAATTGGCCATCGGCCAGTACTGCCATCTCCATGAAGCTCCTCTTGCTGCCAGGGACAAGGCCTGCCGCGGCTGGCCCGCGAGCGCCAATCACAGTGAAGATGCGCGTGCCGGCCAGGCGTTTATCTTGCACCTTCACTGGCAGATATACGCCTTCGCTGGCCTTGCTGCCGATCTGGTCCTCGTTGGTGAGCAACTTGCTGGGGATCACTCCTGACAGCTGGATCGTGACGCTGCACTCCATGGCTTTCATCAAGTCGTCCATCTGCAAGACATCAGCAAAGGCATGCGGCGGCGCAACGTCAATGTGATGCTGGGCCAATGCACCCAAGGCTGGTGTGAGGTCCAAGTGAGGTAGAACAACGACCTTGCAACCTTTGAATAGGCGCGGACTACCAAGACTGTTGCTAGAAAGCTTGCATCAGGTGGCAGCGCCTGCGTCCCGGCAGCATCCCATGCACTGCGTCTGTCACTGGGTGCCAAAGCAGCTTGCAGAGGTCCTACTAGCTGTGCATCACTGTTCGTGCTGCTGCTGTGGCGCGCACCTGTTTGCTGTAGAGGACCTCGTTCAGGTAGCTTTTGTAGTTGTAGGCTGCTTTTCTGTTGACACCTTTGGGGGGCTGGCCAACACCACAGTAGAAGTGGTCTGCCTCTTCCGCTGCCCCTTCTGGTGCCTCCTCTGCTGGCTGCTGCTGCTGCTGCTTGTTCTTGGTCCTCTTCCGCTGGAACAAGCCCTCAGGAACTCCTTGCAGGCATTTTCTGCACTGGACACTCCTGTGAGCACCAAGAGGGAGGGGGTGTGTCAGTGCTTGGGTGGTTGGGTTGATGCTGCTTGCTTTTGTTGTGCACACTCAGCCTGTTCGGCCTGAGTGATCATGCATACCTGCCATAGAGTGGGTGCTTGCATTGTTGGCCAGTCTCTGGGTCTATGTATGGACGCTCCTTGCTCTTGAAGTTGGTTACAGTCCCATCTTCCTCTGGCACAGTCCGGTTCTGGCTGTTCTGGTTGGAAGGTTGCAGGGGGCCGTCAACTGCTGCATCTGACGGATCTGTGACTGAAGACATCGCAGAATAAGGTAGCTGCTTGTGCCAGCTGCTGCTGTGTGTCACATAGACAGAAGTGCCTGATGGTGGTGATCTGGTTTGTTCAAAAGCGGAGCTGAGCAGATGAGCTGACAGCTGACTGATCCAGGAGAACCCATCAACGATAAAGCAAAGTGCAAGGGCTGATGCGATCTGGCCGGCTGTTGTTGAGCTTTTGTTTTGAAAAGCTGCCGTTTGTTGACTTTGCTGGGTGCCTGAATCATCGGCAAAGTCCCCTATATCACTACGTGAATCTTCGGACATACACCGTATATGCACTCATCTGTATCCTCGACCTTTTCCCTATAATACATACATGCCAGGGTTGAACTGTACCCACTAGTACCTCGAGGCTGAACTGGGGATATTACCGAAAAAGACAACGGAGCCAAATACGGTAAATCGTCGAAACCCCGAATCAGTCTATCGGGTGCAAGTCGAAATTACAGGTCATCAGCAAACATCAGCAACCAGATCAACCACAACAACAGCAGCAGCAGCAGCAGCAGCAGGGCATCTCCACAGCTCCTCTTTAAGGACAGTCAACAGTAGTCAAGGATACTTAAGCACCACAGCAGCCACTGTTTGGCGCCAGGAAGCAGCTGAGCTAGACGTGCAGCGTACTGCTGGCATGGAAGAAGATGATGATGAGCGGTTCTGGGGTGATATAGAGGATGATCCAGAGGTGACGCAGGAGGTCCAGAGCAGGCTGGCACGCATGAGAGCAGACTGTGAGCAGCAGCAGCAGCAGCGCCAGACGCGGCGTGTGTCCAGGCCCAGGCGCTCTGCAGCTACAGCAGCAGCCAGGGACCCAGGCATAGGTGTGCGCCGTGCTGCTGGTGCATCAGATCAGCCCCAATTCAGGCAGCGGAGGCAGCGCAGGCGGCGTACCATGAACCCAGTAGGTGCAGCAGGCACTGACAGCTTTTGGGAGGATGCAGCTGCTGATGATGGGTATGAGGATGCTGCTGCTGATGATGGGTATGAGGATGCTGCAGTAGGAGATGAGGGGCCAGCATCTGATCCTGAGTATGAGGCATTCTTCGCACGACTAGCTGCAGAGGCAGAGGCAGCAGCAGACGAGCAAGCAGCAGAAGCAACAGGCCTTCCAGCAGCAGGTGGAGTCCACTGGCTTCTACACTGGTGTTGGTGAGCCCCCCGTGCTGCACCGTGGCAAGGCCGCCTACCACTACAGGAGACTGGCGGAGGCCATTGCCGACAGCCCCCAGGTGTGTCATCAGCAGCTCAAACCAGCAGTAGCGATGCACTGTACGGGCTATGCAGTGTGCTTTGGCAAGGACCACTAACTCTGCATTGATGGCGAGCATCAGTGCCCATCGCCTCTGCGATGGTTGAGCATCAGTGCTCATCAACCTGCATTGGGCAAGCAATAGTGCCCATTCACCCTGCAATCATTGAGCAGACTTTTGTGGTGTTGCCTTGTCTTGCTGGCAGGTAATGGAGGCAGTCACAGCCCTGGGGGCCAGCGTGAGGATCGAGCTGGCAGGGGTGATTGACAGCAAGCAAGAACTCACCCATCCCCAGTCCATGGCCAAGTTTGCGCGCGAGGGGGTGTACTCGGCCCTCAGTGTGCCAGGCCACAAGATCAAGTTCCGCCACAAGCGCATCATCATGGTGACGGCGGCACGCGGCCCAGCCGAGGCATCCCTGGACCCCACCAGCACCAAGTCCTTACACCTTAGGGCAGCAGTAGCGGGCCATACCGCTTGCGTGGAGGATGCAGTGCGGGTGAGTCCAGGGGCCTGACCTCCAGCAGGAACTGTTGTTAGGCGTTTTGCGTAGATAATGCTGCAGCGATGACACTGCCAGGGGTCTTGTTCGCATAGCACAGCGGGTGGGCAGTGGGCAGCATGCGCGCCGGCAACAATCACCTGCTGTGAGCACAGCTCAACCAGCACCATTGCCCAACTTGGAGCGACCACACCGTCCTCGGCCATTAGCCTGAACCTTCCGTTTTCAAGGCCATAGTGACAAGCTTTTACAGGCACAGTTGGTCGACTCCGTCTTGAATGTTGACAGCTTGTGGTGATGTTTGCCCTTGCAGAGGAAGCACCCTGAGCCCCCATCTGCCGAGAATGCAGCACCAACGGCACCTGCACCTGCGCGCGAAGGCAGCTCAAGCGCAGCCGGAGCCGGTGCAGCCGCAGCAGCAGCAACTGGCCAGCCCACAGTACCAGAGGCACCTGCACACATGGGTGGTGCAAGCACAGAGGCAGCAGCAACAGCGACGGCAGCAGCAGCAGCAGCAACGGCGGCACCCCCTGGCCAGGCCGCAGCAGCAGGACTCCCGACCGCTGCACACATGGGTGATGCAAACGCGGCGGCAGCAGCAGCAGCTTCCCAGCGCCCTGCCTCAGGGGCACCAGCGACGGCCCATCCACATGCAGGCGGTGCAGGTGTAGCGGCGGCAGCAGCAGCAGCAGTGCAGGCAGCAGCAGTCGCCTTCGCAAGCAGCCAGGCAGAAGGCCGTGGGAGCGCGCAGAGAGGGCGTGCTCGCACAACCAACACCCGGGGCGGTCGTGGGGGGCGTGGCAGGGGCAGAGGCGGTGGCGTGGGTGCCGTGCCGCCTGCATTCAACCCCCTCTTGGGCCAGTTCACTGCAGTGATGGGTGCTACAGCGGCAGGGATGGTGGGTTTGGGTGCTGCCAGCGCCATGGGTATGCCAGCAGCAGCAGGGGTGGGCGGTATGGGCATGCCACCAGCAGCAGGGGTGGCAGGGGTGGGCGCTATGGGCGGTATGGGCATGCCAGCAGCAGCAGGGGTGGCAGGGGTGGGCGCCACGGGTGTGCCAGCAGCAGCAGGGGTGGCAGGTGGAGGGGTTGCAGCAGCGGGGGGGATGTGGCAGCCTGCAGGGGTGGCGCCCACAGCAGCATGGTTGCCAGCTGTGTCGGCACTGATCACCAACATGAACCTAAAGGGCTTCATGCTTGCGGGGGCTGACCAGTTCAACACGCCCCAGGCGCAGCGCGCGATGGAGGTCGCGAGCAGCAAGTCAGGCGCAGGCGCTGCTCTGGTGTTTTCAAACGGGGCCTGTTGCGTTGCCGCTGCGCCTGTTTGTGACGTGCACGGCACGTTCATCGACGCAGTCTGGGAGCTGGTGTGAGGTTTGCAGTCTGTATGATGCCGCGGTATGGCATTGCATCATTCCGATGTGTCAGCTACATTGTAGCCACGTGCTGTGGATGACCAATCCAGTTGTGTTGGTATGACCAGGTGTTGTGATACTGAGTTTGATATGCTGCACATTGGCGCTGGTCACGATGGCAGTAGCTACAGTATTGCTATCCATGTTCCAGGTGCAGCCGGAATGAGGGGTTGAGTCGCTTGAACTGTGGGATTGTTATGTTCACATCAAGATTGAGTTGCCCTGGGGCGTTTAGGAGTGGTGGGTTGGTGGTGTGCTGTGGCAGGTGCTGGCATGCGCCATGCGCCAGCCGCATAAAGTCACTCACAGAAAAACAGCCGGCCATCTCATATGGCAGATCAGAATGTTGGTTGTGTTGGCAATACCAGTTCGGTAGGATGCATTCTTGTCTTGAAATGCCCCACACTTGCAGACACACAAAATGTCTACTATTGCAGGTACAGATGCACAGGCGGACAGAAAGACAGCCTCATACAGGAAAACAGACATACACAGCAGTTTGGCGGCATAAGGCTCCGCAGCTCACACGGTTCACATCAAGAAATCATGATACTGTGGAACACTTCGTGAAGCTGCACACATGATGCCTTCCTATACCAGTACTGCTACTACTACATTGGGTCAGGGCCTGGGTAGAGCAAATCAGAGGCCTCCAGCGCGACTACCTGTTGTTGCGCTGGCAGACCACCGCCTCATGTTCAAATTAGACAGGGGTTGTTGGATCATGGTCTGGCAGCTGCTGGGCCCCTGGGCGCCAGCTGCTCTGTCATGTCATCCCCAGCGAATCAAAGCAAACCAAAGTTACACCTGTAGCATTGAAGCTCAAGAGCAGCCGGTGCGCTAGGAGGCTGCAGCTGTTGCTGCTCAATCAGCAGCTGCACATCACGCATCTGGTCTGCTCTCGGCCCTGCTGGTGCAATTGCTGCTGCCGCTGCTCTGGCGGCTGCTGTGCACCCCGTTGCGGCTGCATTTGCTCATGTGGTCTGGGCCGCAGCTGCTGGCCCTGCTGTTGCTCCAGCTGCTGTTGCTACTGCTGGCCCTGCTCAGCAGGCTGCTACAGCTGCTGCTGGTGCTGAGGTCACCACCACAAGTTGTATAGATCTGGTGACAATTGGTTGGCAGCGCTCTGGCAGCAAAAGCCTCAAAACATGTTGCAAGAAGTGTGTGGTGTTGCGTTGATGCTGTGAATGTGACCCGCACACTGAAAGCACGTGAACAGAACCGGCCAAGGTCACCTTGTACTGCCGCCTAGCTGCGTCAGCCCATCTGTCCTGGCAGGGCTGCTAGGCTGGTGTTGTGGGTGCCAGATGCCAAGTTTCAACCGAAACCCAGCTAGTCACCCCAGCACCCCTGATTTGCTTGCTGCACAAGCTCTCGGGTGGGGTTGAGGGGCCTGAAACATGGTAAATGGTGTCCGGTGGCCGTTGAGAGCAGAAGCTGAAATCAAGCTGCTCTTGTGGTGTTGGTTGGGGGAAAGCACTGCTTGATGCAGAAGCTGTTTGTTTGTACTTCCTTTGCACATACATTGCACTGCAAGTGATTCAGTGGTCTCACTCTTCATCCTGCCAGATACCGTATCAGAGCTTGCATCATCATCGTTTGCCATTTCCATCCCATAACCCACACGCGCAACACACTTCTTATGCACGCATGGTGCAGCAGTCGATCTCACACCAATACCCAACAAGATGGCCACCACTCCCCCCGCTGTTTGACCCCAGCCACAGGTCTGCACCCCATCTGGCTCCACAGGGGCACTCCTTGAGTCATTACCAACAACTTTCATTCCCTGAATGATGCCCAGATTCTCCACCAACTGGCCAGCGCAACAGATGCAAGCCGTTCCAGTGCGCGGCCGTGGCATTGTGCCTTGATTGGGGGTGAGGGGAGGCATAGTGTGGGGGGGGGGGGGTGAGGTCAACACAGTTTGTTACAGCCTTCCTGCAGCATGGCATCCACAAGCAGTGTCATATGTGTGGGAGAGAGCCTTGTTGCAGGTGGGGCGCTGTGCTGCGCCTGTGCCGGTGGTCGTTTGGGGGGATTGGGGGGGCCAAATCAAGCAAATCGGGTCCGACGGCCGATCTGGGCTGAAGCTGATTCTGAGTTACCACAGTGATCTGGAGTGATGTTGCAGCATCAGATGAGGCAGATGCTGGTTGGTAGTGTACATTCCAGCCCATAACCCACACGCGCAACACACTTCTTATGCACGCATGGTGCAGCAGTCGATCTCACACCAATACCCAACAAGGTGGCCACCACTCCCCCCGCTGTTTGACCCCAGCCACAGGTCTGCACCCCATCTGGCTCCACAGGGGCACTCCTTGAGTCATTACCAACAACTTTCATTCCCTGAATGATGCCCAGATTCTCCACCAACTGGCCAGCGCAACAGATGCAAGCCGTTCCAGTGCGCGGCCGTGGCATTGTGCCTTGATTGGGGGTGAGGGGAGGCATAGTGTGGGGGGGGGGGGGGTGAGGTCAACACAGTTTGTTACAGCCTTCCTGCAGCATGGCATCCACAAGCAGTGTCATATGTGTGGGAGAGAGCCTTGTTGCAGGTGGGGCGCTGTGCTGCGCCTGTGCCGGTGGTCGTTTGGGGGGATTGGGGGGCCAAATCAAGCAAATCGGGTCCGACGGCCGATCTGGGCTGAAGCTGATTTTGAGTTACCACAGTGGTCTGGAGTGATGTTGCAGCATTAGATGAGGCAGATGCTGGTTGGTAGTGTACATTCCATCCCATAACCCACACGCGCAACACACTTCTTATGCACGCATGGTGCAGCAGTCGATCTCACACCAATACCCAACAAGGTGGGCCTTTTGCCTCCTTGTGTCGCAGGGTAGATGATACTGGATACATGTGTCAAAGTAATGGCTTGAGGGCTAGTATGCTGCTGTTGGTATTGAGTGCTGGTCACCCTGAAGCCCATCATCATGACCGTCATGCAAGCCGGGCTTGCAAGCAGGTTGCTTGCGGCACGGGCTTGGGGCGGGAAGTCAGGGCAACCTGCATGGCCGGTTTGGCGGCTAGATGTGGGGCGTTAATGACAACTGACTAGCAGTGTGTTTGTGCATCGTCTCACCACTCCCCCCACCTGCACACCATGTGTCCCACCGCAGGCACTATCAGTCACGGTGTGTGGGCAGGGCAGGTAAAGCCAAGCGACATGCTGCGGGCGGTGTCTGTTGTTCAATTGAGCTAAGGAGTGTACTGCAAGTGCGCAACGCAAGAGAAGGTGACCGGCCAAGGTCACCTTGTACTGCCGCCTAGCTGCGTCAGCCCATCTGTCCTGGCAGGGCTGCTAGGCTGGTGTTGTGGGTGCCAGATGCCAAGTTTCAACCGAAACCCAGCTAGTCACCCCAGCACCCCTGATTTGCTTGCTGCACAAGCTCTCGGGGTGGGGTTGAGGGGCCTGAAACATGGTAAATGGTGTCCGGTGGCCGTTGAGAGCAGAAGCTGAAATCAAGCTGCTCTTGTGGTGTTGGTTGGGGGACAGCACTGCCTGATGCAGAACCTGCACACAATGTCTGTGTATTTTCCATTTTCAAACCCAGACTGTACAGCATCCAGCGTGGCTGCGCATTTGATGCTACAAGTCTGTATCTGCACGTTGACAGCCTGCCAACCACGCATGTGCAAACCCCACTTCTACAGAGTCCCCCTAGCTGGCCAATGCAATTGGCTACTCATAGGTGCGTGGTACCTTCTGGTTACAACAACAAGCATGGCCCTGCATGTTTCTAAGAGACACACCTAGCTCGTCATGACAATCAATCGATGTTACACCTGTTTATGACAAACATCACGTACCCCATGTATGCATGTGATGCTGTGACAGTCAGCTCGTGGCGCGCGACCATCATCAGACAGCAGACAACTGTTGCATGCGAACGGGGAAGGCACACGTAACAGCACACCAAACACCTGCTCATTGGCGCAGCAGCAGCACTCTACAACTCACTCAACCATCACCCCCACCATCTGCGCCTGCAGGCGGTGGGACATCACCATCCTCACTGTCTGCATCCTCGCTGGACACACCGTGCAGCTGCTCGACATCTACACCAGCAGAGCGCAAGCACTTGGCAGCATCAGCCAGGCGCTGGCGCACCTCGGTGAGTGCCATACCCACAAACACCATGGCCCCACTGCGCAAGCCAGCACTGGACTGCACACTCAGCGCGCTGGGCTGGTAGCGGCCCGCCCCAATCAAAGGGGTGTAGCCGGCAGCCTCCAACTGCTCAGCTGTGCTGTCACCTGCCAGTGCAAGCTGCAGCTGCTGCAACCGCTGTAGGAGGCCTCTGTGGTAGCTGACGTATGCCTGCATCTCTTGCGGCAGCAAGGCAAGCTCCTCCTTGATGCGTGCCACCTCATTGTCAGCCTCGCACAGCTCCATGGCACGCGCAACGCCATAGGTGCGCAATGCACTGCCTTGTTCCACTGCACAAAACAAGGTACAACCATGTGCAAAGGGAGTGCATGTGGGCGTCATCCTGGGCAGATGGTGGTGGAACGTTGCTCAGCATGATCTGGACCAACATGACAGTGCCACCCGTAGTGAACTGTTCAAGTGTTGAAGGGAAGGTTCATAGCAGGTATCTGCAACGAAGTGCTAGGAAACCACCCCAGCCACCCAAAGCTGCCAGCACGCAGACGTACGTGAGTACTCATCCACCCAGCAAAACTGCTGGCTGCGCACAGCCTCTGGGGTGGTGGTGGAGCGGAGGCGCACACCGCTGGAGGCAGGGCCTGGCTGGGCACCATTGTTGTACTCCTGCACCAAGGTGTTGTACTGCAGCACACGCTGCGCAATGGTGACGACCAGCTCTCTGCACTTCTTGCTGTAGCGTTGGCGCTCCTTGGGTTGCACTGCGCATGCATACAGCCACCATGACGTGGCACAGAAGGTGTCAGACACTAACAACTGGCGACAAAGCATGATGTTGCATGCCGCAATGTGATTGCATGCATGCTCCACATGTACTAAACAAGGTCAATGAGCGCAAAAACAGTCGTAAGCCACATGCAGACAATAACCTAGCATTCTTGTCTCATAACGATGTCAACTCTGAGGCGGGGAGGAACCCAACCAGTTGCAAAGTGTTAGCAAGGCCCCACCTGCGTATGCGTCTCGCTTGCCCTCCTGCTTCTTCAGATCATGGCAAAGCCCCTCGATCAGGTTCTGCAGGTGTACAATGCTGGCATCAAGCGCAGGCTCAAACTGGTTTCTGATGATGTCGCCAGCAGCCTCAGCTGCGTCACTGCAAGACAAAGAACACACCTGTCTTTCAGCGAGATTGGCGATGGGATTGTTGACACCTCACTGCAAATGGCTGCGGCATTATGAATGCTCAATGCAGCATGAGGACATGGGGTCCGACTGGCACACTACGAGACAAAGACATGAGGTCAGACTGGCTCATAGACTGGCACGCCCGCAGTACTGCCAACTGCATCTCACAACCGCCACAGCCACCCACCTGTCAACAAGTGCCGACTCGCACAGCTTGTTGGTGATGTCATGCAGTGCCAGCACCCTTGCATCTGACAGGCCAGCCATGATGCGCACAGCTGCAAGGCGCTGCGTCTCCAAGCCCAAAGCTGCCATGGAGGCAGAGACAGCAGCGCGCAAGCTGTGCGCTTCCCGCACCGTCACAGCTGCACCGAACTGCTCCAGAAGTTTCTTGTTGGCATCACGGGAGGTGCTGAGTTCACCTGTGGGCAACCGGTTGACAGCATACATGTCAATGCACATCTTGTTGTTCTGTACTTGGTGCCAAGTGTGGCGAACAGCAAAACCACGCGTGTGTAACTGGAACCATGCCATGCCTGGCGTTCTGCGTCAGTCACCACATCTGCTGCAGCAGTGCACAATGTGTGTTGCCGCAGCACACGACCCACTTCCCATTATTCCTGGTGCACGGGTGAGAATCTCACTTGTGGCAAAGTCCCGCAGCTCCTGCCGCATCCTTGCCACCAAAGCGGGCCTGGCCTGTGCTGGCGTGCTGGCGAGCAGTTGCAGCAGAGTGGTCCGCTTGCTTTCCGCCTCTGGCAGCAACTCGACAAACTTGTTGTAGCGCCTGGACAGCTGCTTTGCTTGACCGCGCACTTTGTCCCACCCAAAGTGAACGGCAGCCTGAGTCAGCTGGTCAACAGAACCTGCATGGCCATGATATCAGACAGACGAGCAACAGGGGTAGACCCAAACTTGGCTCTGATTCTTTTCAAACAACCTCGCAATCAACTGCAAACTGCCGGCATCATGCACAAGCCGTCACTGCATGGTTGGTGAAAATGCGCCTCACTGGTTTAGGGCCCTTGCTTTGCTGGTTGTCTCACCTGCATGGCTCTGGCAGCGAGTGGTGCACGCAAACTTGGCCCAGTAGGCAAAGAACTGCTCGGCCTCTTCACCCAGGGTTTTTGCGCACTGCTCCGTCCAGCCCGGCTGCCAGAGAATCTGCAACAACAGCGCAGTATGAGGACCGCGCATCAACTGGCATACGCACATACGAGTGCGGGCACATGCTCATATGCATGTAGTCACACCTGGACGTGCAGGTGCATCAGTGCTGCACTGTTGTATTAGTCACCAGCCCACTTGTGCAGCAAGCTGAGCCAGAGCAGCACAGACATCGCCAGCAAAGTCAGCCTACCTGGCAGTTCAGCGCATGCAGGCTGCCATGCGCATGCGACAGCACCTTGCGCAGGGTATCATAGTTGTCTGCGCCTGCTGCGAGCTGTCGGAGCTCAACAATGCGTGCTGCAACCTCTGGAGGGGCATCAGCTGGTGGCGGTTCAGACAGGCTCTCCAGGGTCCTGCGCAGCCAAGGGCCCCACTTGCACATGATGTCGATGTGCAGCTGCTTGCAGTCCTTGAGGTAGTAGGCCAGCAGGTGCAGAGCGTAGGCATACCGCTCGCCGCTGCGCACAAGGTTGACACCCTTCCGAGGCATCCCATGGCGGGCATCCACAGCTAAGAAAGGCAAAGCACACGCAAGAGCAGCAGAACATGACAATGTTGATGAGGACTGCACCACCTGCAGGAGAAACACTGGCTGGAATCGAGCACAACGCAGTATGTGCATGCTATCAATGCTGGCATGACTCATGCTGTGCGCCCACAAAAATAACCTGCTCACCTACGACACGCCCAGTCACTGATTGCTTGCTCTGGCGCCGCTGCTGTCCGTCGCCTGCTGCCGCCCACACACCGTTGCAACTCCTGTTCTCACGCTCTGAGGGGTTCACGGATCCTTGTCGACCCTCTCCCTGTAATGCAAGCAAAGATGTGACACACAAACATGAATCACCAGGTAGCGATCTCGGGAATGTTGTATCTCTTTTCTGGACACAAAGCACAGCGCGGCACACAGTTGCAGGAGGCAGATGCTTTCACACAGCCTCCCATGACATGCAACCCAGCATGCTCACCCGGGCCCAATCCACAGCTTGAATCGTTGACTGCACGTCCTCGTCAGCAGCAAAGAACAGCTGGGAGTGCGGTTGCCGCCATATTTCCCGTTGCCGGTCCCAGATGAACAACTTCATGTTGCCGTCCACGTGATAGGCACACTCGCCACCACTGCATGCAGGGCACGTCAGGTCATCAAGCAGCTGCACGCCCTGCCGCAGGTCCAGCTGGCAGTTGCTGTACTCATCAACAGCTCGGCGGAAGGCGTTGGTGTTGATAGCACGCAGCGGCTGCAACACCGAACAAGCACAGCACGGCAGAACTCCAGGCAAAGATGACACAGTGTCACTTGTTGGAGGAACCCAATGCATCCTTGGCCTGCTGCAAACATGTTGTCATTTGTGGGAATGCTGCAGGCCAAAAGATGTACCAGCTGACCTGCAAAACTGCACAGCTGCAGAATCAACAACTGTCAGGCCGCAGCTTGCCCGTGGTGAGCACCCAAGCCAATGGTATACACCCAAGCCAACATCCCACCTGCTGCATGCTGCCGCGCCATGCTGCCTCTGATACTGCCTTGCAGAATGCAGTCAAGGACAGCCCAGGGCTACACAGCTTCAAAGAGGTGTACAGTTCCATGACATCCTTTGCCACGATGGTCCTGCGACACCACAATACAACGTTCAGCACAGTACAGCAGGTGCACCGCCGGCATGAACAGCACTGGACATGTAAGACATCTGCTGTTACCTGCAGTGGTCCTCGTCCAACGATGATGGCCAAGCCCCCATGGCGATGAAGTCCTGAGGCCGCTGCCAGACATGTTTCCCACATGCTGGGTTGAGGCACTTGAATGCTGCCCGCTTGGCCCGCACAACTCCATCTGCAGGCAGGAGGCAGGAGGCAGCCTGCCTGAGACGCGCCGATGCCTGGTGTGCGCTTTGGGGCGGCCAGTCCAACACGCTTCAACTACTTGCAGCAGTCAGGCAGTCTAGCACGTCAAGCAGCTGTCAAGCAGGCGAAGCAGCCAAGCAAGCTTGTTGTAAGTTGCGCACCCCTGGTGATGTAGTCCATGGCCTGGGTCTTCACCACCGCGCCAATGTCCGTGCTGTGGCAGTCCTGACACTCCCGGGGCTTGACGGTGAAGTAGCCTGCAACATCAACAGGTCAATGATTGACATAAAGTTGCAGGGCAGCAGTGTGTACGTCCAAAGAGGGTTGTCAACACCCACCGTCCTCAGGGTCGGCCCTTGGCATCTCCTTCCAGCAGCTGCCCACGTACTGCTGCCGTTTGTGCTGGTGCAGGTGCTGATGCATCTGCTTGTCGCAGGCATCGCACAGCAGTGCACACCCAGAAGATGGTAAGCAAGACCAACACCTGCAGACACGCAAACCTGACATTGGTGAGGCTGCCTCAAGCGTACATGCCAGGCGATGTGAACACCCTGCACTGGACAACACAGCTGGTTGCGCAAGGCTACTGACGTTGAAAGAAGCTATGCAAGCACTGATGGTGTACACATACCGCACTGTGCAGCCCTGCTCCTGGCAGCAGCTGCAGCGCTGCTGGAGGTCAGGCGCAGCTGCCGCCTGCAGCACTGCTGCACCCAGGAATGGTGCTTGCTGACGCCATGCTGCTTCAGCCCGCTCGCTGCGCTGGCTCCAAGCTGAAGGCTCTCTATCATCTGATTCTGAATCTGCATCGTTGTCTGCTGCTGCCTCTGCCTCTGCAGCTAGTCGTGCGAAGAATGCCTCATACTCAGGATCAGATGCTGGCCCCTCATCTCCTACTGCAGCATCCTCATACCCATCATCAGCAGCAGCATCCTCATACCCATCATCAGCAGCTGCATCCTCCCAAAAGCTGTCAGTGCCTGCTGCACCTACTGGGTTCATGGTACGCCGCCTGCGCTGCCTCCGCTGCCTGAATTGGGGCTGATCTGATGCACCAGCAGCACGGCGCACACCTATGCCTGGGTCCCTGGCTGCTGCTGTAGCTGCAGAGCGCCTGGGCCTGGACACACGCCGCGTCTGGCGCTGCTGCTGCTGCTGCTCACAGTCTGCTCTCATGCGTGCCAGCCTGCTCTGGACCTCCTGCGTCACCTCTGGATCATCCTCTATATCACCCCAGAACCGCTCATCATCATCTTCTTCCATGCCAGCAGTACGCTGCACGTCTAGCTCAGCTGCTTCCTGGCGCCAAACAGTGGCTGCTGTGGTGCTTAAGTATCCTTGACTACTGTTGACTGTCCTTAAAGAGGAGCTGTGGAGATGCCCTGCTGCTGCTGCTGCTGCTGTTGTTGTGGTTGATCTGGTTGCTGATGTTTGCTGATGACCTGTAATTTCGACTTGCACCCGATAGACTGATTCGGGGTTTCGACGATTTACCGTATTTGGCTCCGTTGTCTTTTTCGGTAATATATCCCCAGTTCAGCCTGGCCTATATGTAATTTAGGGAAGATGTCGAAAGAGGGACAAGGTGCATATACGGGTGTTGTTCGAAAGACAGATTCTGATACAGGGGCAAAGGTCGATATACCGCAGACCCAGCAAACTCAACAACCACGTTCAAACAACAGAAGGTCAGCAACAGCAGCAGCACGAAAGCTTTAAGACTATCGATTACTGTGCTTGTGATCCTCATCAGTGGATATTTAGACGGCGACTATCAAGCAGCGATCAGCCTTGGTTGCTTTTGCTTGTTCTGATCACTCTGATGGACTCTGCAGCAGCAGCACCAGCAGCAGCTAGTCCAGGCAGTGGAGATGCAGGGGCATCAGACGTCAATGAAGAGCATGCAGATGCAGGACCCTCAGCAGCTGACGGGCCCCTGCAGCCTGTCGTGGTCCCCAACTTCCTTGGCAAGCAGTGCCCCACCGTCGACGAGACCACTCAGGAGCAGTGCAAGGGCACAGTGACTGGCAGGTAGACCGTAACAGAGCAGACGGGAAGTAAGCACATCACCACAGTCAGCATGCCAAGCAGCTGACCCTGTCTGCCTTTTTGCTGCCCATGCTGCATAGGAGCAAACACTGCCTTACATGTGGGAAGGCTGTCCCTGAAGGCCTGTTCAAACGCAAGGTGAAGACGAGCAAGCAGCAGAAGCAACAGGCCTTCCAGCAGCAGGTGGAGTCCACTGGCTTCTACACTGGTGTTGGTGAGCCCCCCGTGCTGCACCGTGGCAAGGCCGCCTACCACTACAGGAGACTGGCGGAGGCCATTGCCGACAGCCCCCAGGTGTGTCATCAGCAGCTCAAACCAGCAGTAGCGATGCACTGTACGGGCTATGCAGTGTGCTTCGGCAAGGACCACTAACTCTGCATTGATGGCGAGCATCAGTGCCCATCGCCTCTGCGATGGTTGAGCATCAGTGCTCATCAACCTGCATTGGGCAAGCAATAGTGCCCATTCACCCTGCAATCATTGAGCAGACTTTTGTGGTGTTGCCTTGTCTTGCTGGCAGGTAATGGAGGCAGTCACAGCCCTGGGGGCCAGCGTGAGGATCGAGCTGGCAGGGGTGATTGACAGCAAGCAAGAACTCACCCATCCCCAGTCCATGGCCAAGTTTGCGCGCGAGGGGGTGTACTCGGCCCTCAGTGTGCCAGGCCACAAGATCAAGTTCCGCCACAAGCGCATCATCATGGTGACGGCGGCACGCGGCCCAGCCGAGGCATCCCTGGACCCCACCAGCACCAAGTCCTTACACCTTAGGGCAGCAGTAGCGGGCCATACCGCTTGCGTGGAGGATGCAGTGCGGGTGAGTCCAGGGGCCTGACCTCCAGCAGGAACTGTTGTTAGGCGTTTTGCGTAGATAATGCTGCAGCGATGACACTGCCAGGGGTCTTGTTCGCATAGCACAGCGGGTGGGCAGTGGGCAGCATGCGCGCCGGCAACAATCACCTGCTGTGAGCACAGCTCAACCAGCACCATTGCCCAACTTGGAGCGACCACACCGTCCTCGGCCATTAGCCTGAACCTTCCGTTTTCAAGGCCATAGTGACAAGCTTTTACAGGCACAGTTGGTCGACTCCGTCTTGAATGTTGACAGCTTGTGGTGATGTTTGCCCTTGCAGAGGAAGCACCCTGAGCCCCCATCTGCCGAGAATGCAGCACCAACGGCACCTGCACCTGCGCGCGAAGGCAGCTCAAGCGCAGCCGGAGCCGGTGCAGCCGCAGCAGCAGCAACTGGCCAGCCCACAGTACCAGAGGCACCTGCACACATGGGTGGTGCAAGCACAGAGGCAGCAGCAACAGCGACGGCAGCAGCAGCAGCAGCAACGGCGGCACCCCCTGGCCAGGCCGCAGCAGCAGGACTCCCGACCGCTGCACACATGGGTGATGCAAACGCGGCGGCAGCAGCAGCAGCTTCCCAGCGCCCTGCCTCAGGGGCACCAGCGACGGCCCATCCACATGCAGGCGGTGCAGGTGTAGCGGCGGCAGCAGCAGCAGCAGTGCAGGCAGCAGCAGTCGCCTTCGCAAGCAGCCAGGCAGAAGGCCGTGGGAGCGCGCAGAGAGGGCGTGCTCGCACAACCAACACCCGGGGCGGTCGTGGGGGGCGTGGCAGGGGCAGAGGCGGTGGCGTGGGTGCCGTGCCGCCTGCATTCAACCCCCTCTTGGGCCAGTTCACTGCAGTGATGGGTGCTACAGCGGCAGGGATGGTGGGTTTGGGTGCTGCCAGCGCCATGGGTATGCCAGCAGCAGCAGGGGTGGGCGGTATGGGCATGCCACCAGCAGCAGGGGTGGCAGGGGTGGGCGCTATGGGCGGTATGGGCATGCCAGCAGCAGCAGGGGTGGCAGGGGTGGGCGCCACGGGTGTGCCAGCAGCAGCAGGGGTGGCAGGTGGAGGGGTTGCAGCAGCGGGGGGGATGTGGCAGCCTGCAGGGGTGGCGCCCACAGCAGCATGGTTGCCAGCTGTGTCGGCACTGATCACCAACATGAACCTAAAGGGCTTCATGCTTGCGGGGGCTGACCAGTTCAACACGCCCCAGGCGCAGCGCGCGATGGAGGTCGCGAGCAGCAAGTCAGGCGCAGGCGCTGCTCTGGTGTTTTCAAACGGGGCCTGTTGCGTTGCCGCTGCGCCTGTTTGTGACGTGCACGGCACGTTCATCGACGCAGTCTGGGAGCTGGTGTGAGGTTTGCAGTCTGTATGATGCCGCGGTATGGCATTGCATCATTCCGATGTGTCAGCTACATTGTAGCCACGTGCTGTGGATGACCAATCCAGTTGTGTTGGTATGACCAGGTGTTGTGATACTGAGTTTGATATGCTGCACATTGGCGCTGGTCACGATGGCAGTAGCTACAGTATTGCTATCCATGTTCCAGGTGCAGCCGGAATGAGGGGTTGAGTCGCTTGAACTGTGGGATTGTTATGTTCACATCAAGATTGAGTTGCCCTGGGGCGTTTAGGAGTGGTGGGTTGGTGGTGTGCTGTGGCAGGTGCTGGCATGCGCCATGCGCCAGCCGCATAAAGTCACTCACAGAAAAACAGCCGGCCATCTCATATGGCAGATCAGAATGTTGGTTGTGTTGGCAATACCAGTTCGGTAGGATGCATTCTTGTCTTGAAATGCCCCACACTTGCAGACACACAAAATGTCTACTATTGCAGGTACAGATGCACAGGCGGACAGAAAGACAGCCTCATACAGGAAAACAGACATACACAGCAGTTTGGCGGCATAAGGCTCCGCAGCTCACACGGTTCACATCAAGAAATCATGATACTGTGGAACACTTCGTGAAGCTGCACACATGATGCCTTCCTATACCAGTACTGCTACTACTACATTGGGTCAGGGCCTGGGTAGAGCAAATCAGAGGCCTCCAGCGCGACTACCTGTTGTTGCGCTGGCAGACCACCGCCTCATGTTCAAATTAGACAGGGGTTGTTGGATCATGGTCTGGCAGCTGCTGGGCCCCTGGGCGCCAGCTGCTCTGTCATGTCATCCCCAGCGAATCAAAGCAAACCAAAGTTACACCTGTAGCATTGAAGCTCAAGAGCAGCCGGTGCGCTAGGAGGCTGCAGCTGTTGCTGCTCAATCAGCAGCTGCACATCACGCATCTGGTCTGCTCTCGGCCCTGCTGGTGCAATTGCTGCTGCCGCTGCTCTGGCGGCTGCTGTGCACCCCGTTGCGGCTGCATTTGCTCATGTGGTCTGGGCCGCAGCTGCTGGCCCTGCTGTTGCTCCAGCTGCTGTTGCTACTGCTGGCCCTGCTCAGCAGGCTGCTACAGCTGCTGCTGGTGCTGAGGTCACCACCACAAGTTGTATAGATCTGGTGACAATTGGTTGGCAGCGCTCTGGCAGCAAAAGCCTCAAAACATGTTGCAAGAAGTGTGTGGTGTTGCGTTGATGCTGTGAATGTGACCCGCACACTGAAAGCACGTGAACAGAACCGGCCAAGGTCACCTTGTACTGCCGCCTAGCTGCGTCAGCCCATCTGTCCTGGCAGGGCTGCTAGGCTGGTGTTGTGGGTGCCAGATGCCAAGTTTCAACCGAAACCCAGCTAGTCACCCCAGCACCCCTGATTTGCTTGCTGCACAAGCTCTCGGGTGGGGTTGAGGGGCCTGAAACATGGTAAATGGTGTCCGGTGGCCGTTGAGAGCAGAAGCTGAAATCAAGCTGCTCTTGTGGTGTTGGTTGGGGGAAAGCACTGCTTGATGCAGAAGCTGTTTGTTTGTACTTCCTTTGCACATACATTGCACTGCAAGTGATTCAGTGGTCTCACTCTTCATCCTGCCAGATACCGTATCAGAGCTTGCATCATCATCGTTTGCCATTTCCATCCCATAACCCACACGCGCAACACACTTCTTATGCACGCATGGTGCAGCAGTCGATCTCACACCAATACCCAACAAGGTGGCCACCACTCCCCCCGCTGTTTGACCCCAGCCACAGGTCTGCACCCCATCTGGCTCCACAGGGGCACTCCTTGAGTCATTACCAACAACTTTCATTCCCTGAATGATGCCCAGATTCTCCACCAACTGGCCAGCGCAACAGATGCAAGCCGTTCCAGTGCGCGGCCGTGGCATTGTGCCTTGATTGGGGGTGAGGGGAGGCATAGTGTGGGGGGGGGGGGTGAGGTCAACACAGTTTGTTACAGCCTTCCTGCAGCATGGCATCCACAAGCAGTGTCATATGTGTGGGAGAGAGCCTTGTTGCAGGTGGGGCGCTGTGCTGCGCCTGTGCCGGTGGTCGTTTGGGGGGATTGGGGGGGCCAAATCAAGCAAATCGGGTCCGACGGCCGATCTGGGCTGAAGCTGATTCTGAGTTACCACAGTGATCTGGAGTGATGTTGCAGCATCAGATGAGGCAGATGCTGGTTGGTAGTGTACATTCCAGCCCATAACCCACACGCGCAACACACTTCTTATGCACGCATGGTGCAGCAGTCGATCTCACACCAATACCCAACAAGGTGGCCACCACTCCCCCCGCTGTTTGACCCCAGCCACAGGTCTGCACCCCATCTGGCTCCACAGGGGCACTCCTTGAGTCATTACCAACAACTTTCATTCCCTGAATGATGCCCAGATTCTCCACCAACTGGCCAGCGCAACAGATGCAAGCCGTTCCAGTGCGCGGCCGTGGCATTGTGCCTTGATTGGGGGTGAGGGGAGGCATAGTGTGGGGGGGGGGGGGGTGAGGTCAACACAGTTTGTTACAGCCTTCCTGCAGCATGGCATCCACAAGCAGTGTCATATGTGTGGGAGAGAGCCTTGTTGCAGGTGGGGCGCTGTGCTGCGCCTGTGCCGGTGGTCGTTTGGGGGGATTGGGGGGGCCAAATCAAGCAAATCGGGTCCGACGGCCGATCTGGGCTGAAGCTGATTCTGAGTTACCACAGTGATCTGGAGTGATGTTGCAGCATCAGATGAGGCAGATGCTGGTTGGTAGTGTACATTCCAGCCCATAACCCACACGCGCAACACACTTCTTATGCACGCATGGTGCAGCAGTCGATCTCACACCAATACCCAACAAGGTGGCCACCACTCCCCCCGCTGTTTGACCCCAGCCACAGGTCTGCACCCCATCTGGCTCCACAGGGGCACTCCTTGAGTCATTACCAACAACTTTCATTCCCTGAATGATGCCCAGATTCTCCACCAACTGGCCAGCGCAACAGATGCAAGCCGTTCCAGTGCGCGGCCGTGGCATTGTGCCTTGATTGGGGGTGAGGGGAGGCATAGTGTGGGGGGGGGGGGTGAGGTCAACACAGTTTGTTACAGCCTTCCTGCAGCATGGCATCCACAAGCAGTGTCATATGTGTGGGAGAGAGCCTTGTTGCAGGTGGGGCGCTGTGCTGCGCCTGTGCCGGTGGTCGTTTGGGGGGATTGGGGGGGCCAAATCAAGCAAATCGGGTCCGACGGCCGATCTGGGCTGAAGCTGATTCTGAGTTACCACAGTGGTCTGGAGTGATGTTGCAGCATTAGATGAGGCAGATGCTGGTTGGTAGTGTACATTCCAGCCCATAACCCACACGCGCAACACACTTCTTATGCACGCATGGTGCAGCAGTCGATCTCACACCAATACCCAACAAGGTGGGCCTTTTGCCTCCTTGTGTCGCAGGGTAGATGATACTGGATACATGTGTCAAAGTAATGGCTTGAGGGCTAGTATGCTGCTGTTGGTATTGAGTGCTGGTCACCCTGAAGCCCATCATCATGACCGTCATGCAAGCCGGGCTTGCAAGCAGGTTGCTTGCGGCACGGGCTTGGGGCGGGAAGTCAGGGCAACCTGCATGGCCGGTTTGGCGGCTAGATGTGGGGCGTTAATGACAACTGACTAGCAGTGTGTTTGTGCATCGTCTCACCACTCCCCCCACCTGCACACCATGTGTCCCACCGCAGGCACTATCAGTCACGGTGTGTGGGCAGGGCAGGTAAAGCCAAGCGACATGCTGCGGGCGGTGTCTGTTGTTCAATTGAGCTAAGGAGTGTACTGCAAGTGCGCAACGCAAGAGAAGATGACCGGCCAAGGTCACCTTGTACTGCCGCCTAGCTGCGTCAGCCCATCTGTCCTGGCAGGGCTGCTAGGCTGGTGTTGTGGGTGCCAGATGCCAAGTTTCAACCGAAACCCAGCTAGTCACCCCAGCACCCCTGATTTGCTTGCTGCACAAGCTCTCGGGGTGGGGTTGAGGGGCCTGAAACATGGTAAATGGTGTCCGGTGGCCGTTGAGAGCAGAAGCTGAAATCAAGCTGCTCTTGTGGTGTTGGTTGGGGGACAGCACTGCCTGATGCAGAACCTGCACACAATGTCTGTGTATTTTCCATTTTCAAACCCAGACTGTACAGCATCCAGCGTGGCTGCGCATTTGATGCTACAAGTCTGTATCTGCACGTTGACAGCCTGCCAACCACGCATGTGCAAACCCCACTTCTACAGAGTCCCCCTAGCTGGCCAATGCAATTGGCTACTAACCGGTGCGTGGTACCTTCTGGTTACAACAACAAGCATGGCCCTGCATGTTTCTAAGAGACACACCTAGCTCGTCATGACAATCAATCGATGTTACACCTGTTTATGACAAACATCACGTACCCCATGTATGCATGTGATGCTGTGACAGTCAGCTCGTGGCGCGCGACCATCATCAGACAGCAGACAACTGTTGCATGCGAACGGGGAAGGCACACGTAACAGCACACCAAACACCTGCTCATTGGCGCAGCAGCAGCACTCTACAACTCACTCAACCATCACCCCCACCATCTGCGCCTGCAGGCGGTGGGACATCACCATCCTCACTGTCTGCATCCTCGCTGGACACACCGTGCAGCTGCTCGACATCTACACCAGCAGAGCGCAAGCACTTGGCAGCATCAGCCAGGCGCTGGCGCACCTCGGTGAGTGCCATACCCACAAACACCATGGCCCCACTGCGCAAGCCAGCACTGGACTGCACACTCAGCGCGCTGGGCTGGTAGCGGCCCGCCCCAATCAAAGGGGTGTAGCCGGCAGCCTCCAACTGCTCAGCTGTGCTGTCACCTGCCAGTGCAAGCTGCAGCTGCTGCAACCGCTGTAGGAGGCCTCTGTGGTAGCTGACGTATGCCTGCATCTCTTGCGGCAGCAAGGCAAGCTCCTCCTTGATGCGTGCCACCTCATTGTCAGCCTCGCACAGCTCCATGGCACGCGCAACGCCATAGGTGCGCAATGCACTGCCTTGTTCCACTGCACAAAACAAGGTACAACCATGTGCAAAGGGAGTGCATGTGGGCGTCATCCTGGGCAGATGGTGGTGGAACGTTGCTCAGCATGATCTGGACCAACATGACAGTGCCACCCGTAGTGAACTGTTCAAGTGTTGAAGGGAAGGTTCATAGCAGGTATCTGCAACGAAGTGCTAGGAAACCACCCCAGCCACCCAAAGCTGCCAGCACGCAGACGTACGTGAGTACTCATCCACCCAGCAAAACTGCTGGCTGCGCACAGCCTCTGGGGTGGTGGTGGAGCGGAGGCGCACACCGCTGGAGGCAGGGCCTGGCTGGGCACCATTGTTGTACTCCTGCACCAAGGTGTTGTACTGCAGCACACGCTGCGCAATGGTGACGACCAGCTCTCTGCACTTCTTGCTGTAGCGTTGGCGCTCCTTGGGTTGCACTGCGCATGCATACAGCCACCATGACGTGGCACAGAAGGTGTCAGACACTAACAACTGGCGACAAAGCATGATGTTGCATGCCGCAATGTGATTGCATGCATGCTCCACATGTACTAAACAAGGTCAATGAGCGCAAAAACAGTCGTAAGCCACATGCAGACAATAACCTAGCATTCTTGTCTCATAACGATGTCAACTCTGAGGCGGGGAGGAACCCAACCAGTTGCAAAGTGTTAGCAAGGCCCCACCTGCGTATGCGTCTCGCTTGCCCTCCTGCTTCTTCAGATCATGGCAAAGCCCCTCGATCAGGTTCTGCAGGTGTACAATGCTGGCATCAAGCGCAGGCTCAAACTGGTTTCTGATGATGTCGCCAGCAGCCTCAGCTGCGTCACTGCAAGACAAAGAACACACCTGTCTTTCAGCGAGATTGGCGATGGGATTGTTGACACCTCACTGCAAATGGCTGCGGCATTATGAATGCTCAATGCAGCATGAGGACATGGGGTCCGACTGGCACACTACGAGACAAAGACATGAGGTCAGACTGGCTCATAGACTGGCACGCCCGCAGTACTGCCAACTGCATCTCACAACCGCCACAGCCACCCACCTGTCAACAAGTGCCGACTCGCACAGCTTGTTGGTGATGTCATGCAGTGCCAGCACCCTTGCATCTGACAGGCCAGCCATGATGCGCACAGCTGCAAGGCGCTGCGTCTCCAAGCCCAAAGCTGCCATGGAGGCAGAGACAGCAGCGCGCAAGCTGTGCGCTTCCCGCACCGTCACAGCTGCACCGAACTGCTCCAGAAGTTTCTTGTTGGCATCACGGGAGGTGCTGAGTTCACCTGTGGGCAACCGGTTGACAGCATACATGTCAATGCACATCTTGTTGTTCTGTACTTGGTGCCAAGTGTGGCGAACAGCAAAACCACGCGTGTGTAACTGGAACCATGCCATGCCTGGCGTTCTGCGTCAGTCACCACATCTGCTGCAGCAGTGCACAATGTGTGTTGCCGCAGCACACGACCCACTTCCCATTATTCCTGGTGCACGGGTGAGAATCTCACTTGTGGCAAAGTCCCGCAGCTCCTGCCGCATCCTTGCCACCAAAGCGGGCCTGGCCTGTGCTGGCGTGCTGGCGAGCAGTTGCAGCAGAGTGGTCCGCTTGCTTTCCGCCTCTGGCAGCAACTCGACAAACTTGTTGTAGCGCCTGGACAGCTGCTTTGCTTGACCGCGCACTTTGTCCCACCCAAAGTGAACGGCAGCCTGAGTCAGCTGGTCAACAGAACCTGCATGGCCATGATATCAGACAGACGAGCAACAGGGGTAGACCCAAACTTGGCTCTGATTCTTTTCAAACAACCTCGCAATCAACTGCAAACTGCCGGCATCATGCACAAGCCGTCACTGCATGGTTGGTGAAAATGCGCCTCACTGGTTTAGGGCCCTTGCTTTGCTGGTTGTCTCACCTGCATGGCTCTGGCAGCGAGTGGTGCACGCAAACTTGGCCCAGTAGGCAAAGAACTGCTCGGCCTCTTCACCCAGGGTTTTTGCGCACTGCTCCGTCCAGCCCGGCTGCCAGAGAATCTGCAACAACAGCGCAGTATGAGGACCGCGCATCAACTGGCATACGCACATACGAGTGCGGGCACATGCTCATATGCATGTAGTCACACCTGGACGTGCAGGTGCAGCACCACACAGTGCTGCACTGTTGTATTAGTCACCAGCCCACTTGTGCAGCAAGCTGAGCCAGAGCAGCACAGACATCGCCAGCAAAGTCAGCCTACCTGGCAGTTCAGCGCATGCAGGCTGCCATGCGCATGCGACAGCACCTTGCGCAGGGTATCATAGTTGTCTGCGCCTGCTGCGAGCTGTCGGAGCTCAACAATGCGTGCTGCAACCTCTGGAGGGGCATCAGCTGGTGGCGGTTCAGACAGGCTCTCCAGGGTCCTGCGCAGCCAAGGGCCCCACTTGCACATGATGTCGATGTGCAGCTGCTTGCAGTCCTTGAGGTAGTAGGCCAGCAGGTGCAGAGCGTAGGCATACCGCTCGCCGCTGCGCACAAGGTTGACACCCTTCCGAGGCATCCCATGGCGGGCATCCACAGCTAAGAAAGGCAAAGCACACGCAAGAGCAGCAGAACATGACAATGTTGATGAGGACTGCACCACCTGCAGGAGAAACACTGGCTGGAATCGAGCACAACGCAGTATGTGCATGCTATCAATGCTGGCATGACTCATGCTGTGCGCCCACAAAAATAACCTGCTCACCTACGACACGCCCAGTCACTGATTGCTTGCTCTGGCGCCGCTGCTGTCCGTCGCCTGCTGCCGCCCACACACCGTTGCAACTCCTGTTCTCACGCTCTGAGGGGTTCACGGATCCTTGTCGACCCTCTCCCTGTAATGCAAGCAAAGATGTGACACACAAACATGAATCACCAGGTAGCGATCTCGGGAATGTTGTATCTCTTTTCTGGACACAAAGCACAGCGCGGCACACAGTTGCAGGAGGCAGATGCTTTCACACAGCCTCCCATGACATGCAACCCAGCATGCTCACCCGGGCCCAATCCACAGCTTGAATCGTTGACTGCACGTCCTCGTCAGCAGCAAAGAACAGCTGGGAGTGCGGTTGCCGCCATATTTCCCGTTGCCGGTCCCAGATGAACAACTTCATGTTGCCGTCCACGTGATAGGCACACTCGCCACCACTGCATGCAGGGCACGTCAGGTCATCAAGCAGCTGCACGCCCTGCCGCAGGTCCAGCTGGCAGTTGCTGTACTCATCAACAGCTCGGCGGAAGGCGTTGGTGTTGATAGCACGCAGCGGCTGCAACACCGAACAAGCACAGCACGGCAGAACTCCAGGCAAAGATGACACAGTGTCACTTGTTGGAGGAACCCAATGCATCCTTGGCCTGCTGCAAACATGTTGTCATTTGTGGGAATGCTGCAGGCCAAAAGATGTACCAGCTGACCTGCAAAACTGCACAGCTGCAGAATCAACAACTGTCAGGCCGCAGCTTGCCCGTGGTGAGCACCCAAGCCAATGGTATACACCCAAGCCAACATCCCACCTGCTGCATGCTGCCGCGCCATGCTGCCTCTGATACTGCCTTGCAGAATGCAGTCAAGGACAGCCCAGGGCTACACAGCTTCAAAGAGGTGTACAGTTCCATGACATCCTTTGCCACGATGGTCCTGCGACACCACAATACAACGTTCAGCACAGTACAGCAGGTGCACCGCCGGCATGAACAGCACTGGACATGTAAGACATCTGCTGTTACCTGCAGTGGTCCTCGTCCAACGATGATGGCCAAGCCCCCATGGCGATGAAGTCCTGAGGCCGCTGCCAGACATGTTTCCCACATGCTGGGTTGAGGCACTTGAATGCTGCCCGCTTGGCCCGCACAACTCCATCTGCAGGCAGGAGGCAGGAGGCAGCCTGCCTGAGACGCGCCGATGCCTGGTGTGCGCTTTGGGGCGGCCAGTCCAACACGCTTCAACTACTTGCAGCAGTCAGGCAGTCTAGCACGTCAAGCAGCTGTCAAGCAGGCGAAGCAGCCAAGCAAGCTTGTTGTAAGTTGCGCACCCCTGGTGATGTAGTCCATGGCCTGGGTCTTCACCACCGCGCCAATGTCCGTGCTGTGGCAGTCCTGACACTCCCGGGGCTTGACGGTGAAGTAGCCTGCAACATCAACAGGTCAATGATTGACATAAAGTTGCAGGGCAGCAGTGTGTACGTCCAAAGAGGGTTGTCAACACCCACCGTCCTCAGGGTCGGCCCTTGGCATCTCCTTCCAGCAGCTGCCCACGTACTGCTGCCGTTTGTGCTGGTGCAGGTGCTGATGCATCTGCTTGTCGCAGGCATCGCACAGCAGTGCACACCCAGAAGATGGTAAGCAAGACCAACACCTGCAGACACGCAAACCTGACATTGGTGAGGCTGCCTCAAGCGTACATGCCAGGCGATGTGAACACCCTGCACTGGACAACACAGCTGGTTGCGCAAGGCTACTGACGTTGAAAGAAGCTATGCAAGCACTGATGGTGTACACATACCGCACTGTGCAGCCCTGCTCCTGGCAGCAGCTGCAGCGCTGCTGGAGGTCAGGCGCAGCTGCCGCCTGCAGCACTGCTGCACCCAGGAATGGTGCTTGCTGACGCCATGCTGCTTCAGCCCGCTCGCTGCGCTGGCTCCAAGCTGAAGGCTCTCTATCATCTGATTCTGAATCTGCATCGTTGTCTGCTGCTGCCTCTGCCTCTGCAGCTAGTCGTGCGAAGAATGCCTCATACTCAGGATCAGATGCTGGCCCCTCATCTCCTACTGCAGCATCCTCATACCCATCATCAGCAGCAGCATCCTCATACCCATCATCAGCAGCTGCATCCTCCCAAAAGCTGTCAGTGCCTGCTGCACCTACTGGGTTCATGGTACGCCGCCTGCGCTGCCTCCGCTGCCTGAATTGGGGCTGATCTGATGCACCAGCAGCACGGCGCACACCTATGCCTGGGTCCCTGGCTGCTGCTGTAGCTGCAGAGCGCCTGGGCCTGGACACGCCCGTGGCGGGCTGCTGCTGCTGCTCACAGTCTGCTCTCATGCGAGCCAGCCTGCTCTGGACCTCCTGATCACCTCTGCATCACCTGCAGAAGAACCGCTCATCTCATCCAGCACAACGCAGTACGTGCACGCTAGCTCAGCTGGCATGGCTCATGCTGCTGTGCCACAAAAGTAACCTGCTACTGTTGACTGTCCAAAGAGGAGCTGATGCTTGCTGCTGCTGCTGCTGCTGCTGTCCGTGTTGCTGCTGGTTGCTGATGTTTGCGACCTGTAATCACGCTAGACTGATTCGGGGTTTCGACGATTTACCGTATTTGGCTCCGTTGTCTTTTTCGGTAATATCCCCAGTTCAGCCTGAGGTACTAGTGCTTCCGTGAATTACTTGGTACCGACTGGTGATGATTATCTCTGATGTGGACACAAACACAGCGCGGCACACAGTCAGGAGGCAGATGCTTTCACACAGCCCCCATGACATGCCGTTCCACTTCTTCAACTTTTCTTCAACTTTTCAGCTGTGAATCGTCACTGCACGTATAAGTCACACCCCAAAGAACCTGGGAGTGCGATTGCCTTCAATTTCCCGTTGCCGGTCCCAGATGAACAACTTCATGTTGCCGTCCACGTGATAGGCACACTCGCCACCACTGCATGCAGGGCACGTCAGGTCATCAAGCTGCACGCCTGCCGCAGGTCCAGCTGGCAGTTGCTGTACTCATCAACAGCTCGGCGGAAGGCGTTGGTGTGATAGCACGCAGCGGCTGCAACACCGAACAAGCACAGCACGGCAGAACTCCAGGCAAGATGACACAGTGTCACTTGTTGGAGGAACCCAATGCATCCTTGGCCTGCTGCAAACATGTTGTCATTTGTGGGAATGCTGCAGGCCAAAAGATGTACCAGCTGACCTGCAAAACTGCACAGCTGCAGAATCAACAACTGTCAGGCCGCAGCTTGCCCGTGGTGAGCACCCAAGCCAATGGTATACACCCAAGCCCACATCCAACCTGCTGCATGCTGCCGCGCCATGCTGCCTCTGATACTGCCTTGCAGAATGCAGTCAAGGACAGCCCAGGGCTACACAGCTTCAAAGAGGTGTACAGTTCCATGACATCCTTTGCCACGATGGTCCTGCGACACCACAATACAACGTTCAGCACAGTACAGCAGGTGCACCGCCGGCATGAACAGCACTGGACATGTAAGACATCTGCTGTTACCTGCAGTGGTCCTCGTCCAACGATGATGGCCAAGCCCCATGGCGATGAAGTCCTGAGGCCGCTGCCAGACATGTTTCCCACATGCTGGGTTGAGGCACTTGAATGCTGCCCGCTTGGCCCGCACAACTCCATCTGCAGGCAGGAGGCAGGAGGCAGCCTGCCTGAGACGCGCCGATGCCTGGTGTGCGCTTTGGGCGGCCAGTCCAACACGCTTCAACTACTTGCAGCAGTCAGGCAGTCTAGCACGTCAAGCAGCTGTCAAGCAGGCGAAGCAGCCAAGCAAGCTTGTGTAAGTTGCGCACCCCTGGTGATGTAGTCCATGGCCTGGGTCTTCACCACCGCGCCAATGTCCGTGCTGTGGCAGTCCTGACACTCCCGGGGCTTGACGGTGAAGTAGCCTGCAACATCAACAGTCAATGATTGACATAAAGTTGCAGGGCAGCAGTGTGTACGTCCAAAGAGGGTTGTCAACACCCACCGTCCTCAGGGTCGGCCCTTGGCATCTCCTTCCAGCAGCTGCCCACGTACTGCTGCCGTTTGTGCTGGTGCAGGTGCTGATGCATCTGCTTGTCGCAGGCATCGCACAGCAGTGCACACCCAGAAGATGGTAAGCAAGACCAACACCTGCAGACACGCAAACCTGACATTGGTGAGGCTGCCTCAAGCGTACATGCCAGGCGATGTGAACACCCTGCACTGGACAACACAGCTGGTTGCGCAAGGCTACTGACGTTGAAAGAAGCTATGCAAGCACTGATGGTGTACACATACCGCACTGTGCAGCCCTGCTCCTGGCAGCAGCTGCAGCGCTGCTGGAGGTCAGGCGCAGCTGCCGCCTGCAGCACTGCTGCACCCAGGAATGGTGCTTGCTGACGCCATGCTGCTTCAGCCCGCTCGCTGCGCTGGCTCCAAGCTGAAGGCTCTCTATCATCTGATTCTGAATCTGCATCGTTGTCTGCTGCTGCCTCTGCCTCTGCAGCTAGTCGTGCGAAGAATGCCTCATACTCAGGATCAGATGCTGGCCCCTCATCTCCTACTGCAGCATCCTCATACCCATCATCAGCAGCAGCATCCTCATACCCATCATCAGCAGCTGCATCCTCCCAAAAGCTGTCAGTGCCTGCTGCACCTACTGGTTCATGGTACGCCGCCTGCGCTGCCTCCGCTGCCTGAATTGGGGCTGATCTGATGCACCAGCAGCACGGCGCACACCTATGCCTGGGTCCCTGGCTGCTGCTGTAGCTGCAGAGCGCCTGGGCCTGGACACACGCCGCGTCTGGCGCTGCTGCTGCTGCTGCTCACAGTCTGCTCTCATGCGTGCCAGCCTGCTCTGGACCTCCTGCGTCACCTCTGGATCATCCTCTATATCACCCCAGAACCGCTCATCATCATCTTCTTCCATGCCAGCAGTACGCTGCACGTCTAGCTCAGCTGCTTCCTGGCGCCAAACAGTGGCTGCTGTGGTGCTTAAGTATCCTTGACTACTGTTGACTGTCCTTAAAGAGGAGCTGTGGAGATGCCCTGCTGCTGCTGCTGCTGCTGCTGCTGTTGTTGTGGTTGATCTGGTTGCTGATGTTTGCTGATGACCTGTAATTTCGACTTGCACCCGATAGACTGATTCGGGGTTTCGACGATTTACCGTATTTGGCTCCGTTGTCTTTTTCGGTAATATCCCCAGTTCAGCCTCGAGGTACTAGTGCTTCCGTTGAATTACTTGAAACCGACTGGTGATGATTATCTTGCTGATGTGCCGAACAGTATCGCAAACACAGCGCTGGAAGTCAGAGAGACACGGCATACAGACACACCCCCAATGGTGTGCCGTTCCACTTCTTCAACTTTTCTTCAACTTTTCAGTTGTGAAACGTCAGTGAAACTTATAAGAAAATGTCACGTCCCAAACCTACCCTTGTCTGTGTGAGATGGCGACAAGGGTGGTCTGTCAGTGCTGGGGGCCCCAGCCTGGGGCACTCCTGAACCAGCTGTGCACCCCCTAGAAGGGCCTGGTGCTACTGTTGGGCACTGATTCAACACTATGAAGGGCATTTCTCAACAAGAAAGCCCACAATCAGCCTTGAATGCCTTGAAAGGGTCCCATGGGGTGGCCACCAGAGGTGATCTGCAGTCAGCATACCTCAACAAAAGCATTTCGTCGAAAGCAGATTCCGCAGTTGGTAGTGATCCCAGTCATAAAGTAATCAATGATCATGCCGGGCTAATTTGGAGACCATTGTCATGTCTGACTTATTTAGCAGCGCCCGATCGCTGATGTTATTGATGCAGCAAGGAGTGATCTGAAGTGTCCGTGCATCCGCTCAGCAGCCTTCTGGCGGCTGTCAACGTCTCCCAATCTGCCTGTCAGCAGCAACTTTACCAAATCGACAGGGCAGCAGGACAGGTGTTCAAGAATCTGTTCAAGAGTCTGTAGCAAGCAGCTGTCGGCAAGGCGGCCTCGTGGCTTTCATGTGTTGCTGCCAAGGCAACACATTGCCGCTCTGTGTGGCACGACACGTACAGACAACTGCCAAGGCAACACATTGCAACGTTGCAATGCGTTTGCAAGGTTGCAATGAGTTAAGCCATCTGCTGTTCTGTAGGCAGGGGGCTTGCCGCCCCTCTTGCCCCCCGCTGTTTTCCTGTCTTGCTGCACTGCAATGACTGCGGCCAATTGCTGTTCTATAGGCAGGGGGGCTTTTAGCCTTACAGATTGTGCCATCTGAAATGTGCAAGAGATATTGCTGACAGCACCGCAGTACCGGTGGCGGGGGTCCAGGGGGGCTGACTGCCCCCCTGCCTTGTGTGCAACAGATACAGCAACAGCAGCATCACAGCAGCAGTACTGGTGGCAGGGGCCCAGGGGGCAGTCAGCCACCCTGCCTTGCAGCCCCAGGTGTTGGTGCAACCAAGGGCTTTAGTTGTGTCCAGGGGGGGGGTCAAGGGGGGCATTCAGCCCCCATGCCTTGTGTGCAACAGATTAAGGTGACACATATGTAATTATCAGGGGGTGCTACGGGCTCATCATAGGTGCCTACGCCCCCCCCCCCCCACACACACGTTTTGTAGACGATGTTGTGACTGGTCCTAATCGTTACATGCACAACCAGAAGAATGGAGGGTCGTTCGATATCGTAACAAACGTTACAGATGGGCTCAATTTGAGCCGCTCAGGTTGGGGTGTACATTTTCAGGTTGTTCGGGTCTTGGGCACCAACTTCATGACAAAATAAAATTTCCTGAAAGTTCAGGTGGAAAGTGAAATAGGGAACTACAGACGGAAAGCAGCAGCAGCAGCAGGTGCAGATCCACATGGATGCACTAGTATGGCTATGGGACCCTCCACCAGAGGCAAAGTCCGTCTCAAGGAGCAGGTTGTTAACTTTCGCAGGGATGCGTATCCCACGAAAAAAACAACACAGCAGCAATCTACGTCTTAGCAGAAGCATTCTAGGGGGGCTGTGAGGGCCGCTGGAGGCTTTTGCGTAAACCTGGAGTTTGTGAGGCCCACAGGGCGATAAAGTCTGTGCTCGGCGTACTATGTCGTTTCTGTATGTGGTTTGTGATATCCTGAGTGATCCTGGGTTGACTGCACCCCCTTCTGGGGCATGCCGGCTGCAGCTGTGTCCATGGCCTGCTCATGGGCACAACCAACCAGCTGGGCGTCTGCAGCAAGCTGCTGGGCCAGCTGAGCAGATAAACTGAGGGTGTGGTGGACGAAAAAAATCAGTTATAGAAGCTTTTTGGCTGAAAGGCCCTCAGGGAAAAACTAGAAATCTGCTCTGCCCAGCCACTGGCTCTCAGGCCGCGTTGAATCTCGAAAAGAATGCCCTGTTGATGGAGATAAAACTTCATGTGCTGCAGCAGTGCAGAGCTCTGTCAGAAGGCATTGTCAAAATTTTACCCTTTGTAAGGGGGGTGTTGGGGTGTGAATTCGGCGCTGATGCGGGGCCCCGTCGAAGCGATGCAACGGTCAAGCTCAGGGTCTGTGCAGTCCTTCAATCAGCAGTTGGTCGATGGCCCAGTCCAGCAGTGCTTGTCCTGTGTTGGGTCAGCACCACTGAACCTCGATGGCCTAGTGCAGCAGTGCTTTCAGCCTGCTCACCAGCATCGCAAAGTCACAAGGGGATGGGGCAGGGGGATCCCAGGAACCCCCCCTCCCCCTGCCATTGTGTGTTGCTTTCTTTTCAGGCAGATGAGGCTGTCTGACACAGTCGACCAGGAGACTTCTGATTTGTTGTAGTAAGATCGCAGAGGCTGAAGCTGCCGTGTCTGTCAACGGAAACAAGTGGATGGTGATGCATATGCATGTGCAGCTGAAGCTAGACGAGCTTCGGGGTCCCCCAACCCCTCTGGTTTGCGTTTGGCACATAAGATCCCCGTACTCCTCACTAAATATCTATATAATGTATACATATAATTTATGCTGACAGCAGGGGGGGGGGGCAGTTCAGTTAACTTTGGACACTATGCTGGACTTTGACTTGGTACTTTCACAAATAGTTATATACATATTCAATAACATATATAAGAAATTTACGGCCATCTGAGCAGGTTGAAAAGGGGGGGGGTGGGTGGGTCAAGCTGGGTTTCAGTAACTTCCCGGCATGCTGCAAACTTCTTATGGGAGCATCGGATGAAGCTGGGAGGTAGCGCATGCGAAAGCTATCGACAAACTAAGTTGATTCAAGCATGTTTTGAGCATTTCCAATTACAATATACCCCTGAGGCTGCCCATGCCAGTACTACAGCCGTGGCACGGTGCCCATGCCTGCACCCACACATGCGTTACAAGATTGCACAGACCAGCACCAAGTGAGCCCCCAGCACCAATATTCCCTATCAATGCCCCCTGTGTGACAGTGACCCACCAGCTGTGGTTTGGAAGTAGCACATGCTGTCTCACTGGCAGCAGATGCACCCAGACCACCAGCTTACAGCAGAGGAGCAGCAGGAGTGGTGTGTCAGTGCTACAGAATTGAAGCTTGTTTTGAGCCAGGCAGAGTACAAGGATGTACCAACTGTGTTGTTTCATGTATGACATATTTCCAGGGCTGCACAGCAGTGCTTTGATCACATTGCTGACCATCCATGCCGTGCCCCACTGCGGCACTGGGACGCCTGGGGTGTCTTGACTGCTAGAGCACAGCAACACCCTTGTGGCCACCACAGTACCTCAGAAAACATGTTGCATAAATATGAAAACACTTTAGACCTTGCTTAGGCCCGTTACAAGACGTTCAGAGGACATTTAGGGGGTGGGGTGGGGGGTGGGTGGGTGGGTGGGGGGTCCCACTTTCAACTTCTTAGCATAGTGTCCAAAAACAACCTTAGCGCCCCCCCCCCCCCCCCTGCTGACAGACTGAATAATTAGACAGTTTTTTTTGTTTAAACCGATGGCATTACGGTCGTCTAAATGTAACATCATTTATTATGCTTTGCTAGCCTATTGGCTACTTATGTGAGCATAATCACTCCCTCCCCCCCAACAACCAGACCTTGCCAGGCAGCCAGCCAGTGGTCGATGGCTGTGGGTGAGGCACCCACAGCTGCCGGGTTTGGACAGAATACTTGCTGCACAACCTCGACTGCCAGACCCCCCCCCCAAATCAGAGCCGCGTCCACAACTGGAAGCCGATACTCACACCCTTGCAAAGGGTGTGATGCCCTCCCAACAATGACGCTGGAGACAGCAAATGCCAGAGGCCTGCAATCGCATGTGGTGGACGTGCAACCCATAACGAGCACAACACAGCCCTCAGACATCCTGATAAAAAAAACAGAGACCAAACTGAAAAGCCAACCCCAAGAACAATGGCTGCACCGCCTGTTCACAGGCCGCCCTAGCGGCTACACTGCAAACCCACAACACATCTCCACGCAAGCATGACAGGTGTCTTGCTGGCCATATCAAAGACAGAGTCAGGGAGCTGGAGGTACTATCCTCCCCTGCCGACTTGAAAGGCTTTATCAGCAAGCCTGAGGCAATCCAACTCTACGCCCGGGCACTACCGGTATGCCTCCAGCTGGAAGAGGTTGGCCGACAAACTACATCACCCAGCCAGTCATGCATTGACCAGCTCTAAATTGGAAACATACACACTCACACTACTGCGAGAAAATCGCAACTTGACGCACCGTCATTGGAAGGCCTGTTCGGAAGACGTGCTTGTTGGCCTGCCATATATGGCAAGGCCGTTTCCCATGCTCCACTGTCATTCTCTCTGCGGTTCTCTCATTCTCGCTCTATCTTTTCGACCAGTCATCCCCCTCGCAAACAAGCCACATAATCATAAATTAAGAGTACGGGGCTATCGATTGGTAGTCGTTTGGCCCCGATCAGCTACAAAACAAGTCTCTCCGTCGGAGAGCAGGCCTGCCATACCCAAAAAACGCGATTGGTTAGGTTGGGTGAGTGTGTGTGGGCACATGCTGCTGATCACTCAAGTCCAGCCCTGCTTGGATTCGAACCAAGCTCTGATGTGCACTGCACAGCAGAGCCCCCTAAGGGGCAGGGTTATTTTTGTTTTTGTTGTTTTGATGTTGTTGCTACTGCCGTATATGTAACTCTTCAATCAGTTTGGCTGGTCCTGCTGCTGGGTTGTCAAGCAATGCCACAAGCAATGCCACATATGGCAGGCCAACACTCGTTACATTGCAGCGACTTCATAATGCATAGTTACAAACATTTGCAGCCTGTAGCATTCGGCAAGCAGGCGCAACTTGTCACACCATCACAGATGGTGTGCATGTTCTGTTGTTCATGGATCGATGAAGCTTCGTCCAATCATGCTGAAACAGCTATGATGGCTGCAATTGTTGTAATGTACAAACTACATGTGCTGTACACCGTCGTGAAAAGTGACGTCCAAATAACGCCTCGTCGCGACGTCGGGTCTGGAACTGATTTCATGGGGCTGTTGTTCATATGATAACCACAGTTATGAGCACGGCTGGGCGGAGGGGACCGTGGGGGATATAACAACAACGAACAACGTCCACTGACGTTACTGAACAGTCCAGTCATGTTTGAAGAATGTATTTCACGGTCTGGTGACTCCACAGGGCCTCGGGTGGACGCTGTCAGAAGCTCCGACGGGAGCAGCGCCATCGCACCTTACGGTTGTGTGGGGGATCCGGCGCAAACGGGCATCAATCGGTTCGTTTTGCTGTGCAGTTTTCATTGTTGCTGCCATTTGTGGGGAAGGTACCATGATGGAACGCTGATGGAACGGTGAAAAACGTTAAAGTGTGAGGACATGTGACCTGAGCATGGGAAAAGGCCTTGCCATAAATGGCAGGCCAACTTGCCATCTGCTCCGATGTACCCTCACGGTCCTTCCATGCGTTCCATCACTGCTTTATTGTTGTCGATCCAGTAATCTAGCCCCGCACAGAAGCGTTTTCGTTCGTATCTACAGTGCATCAGCCGCAGTTCGGTACTCGGTTGGCCCTTGAGAGCCACAGACCTGTCACTGGCGATCTACTGCAGTTGGTGTCTGCAGTCGGCACCGGGGATGTATAAGCAGTTTGCCAACAGGCAACTCCAATTGTTTATGCACGAATGCGCCATGCTGCAAGCGTAATGCATTATTGCTGCCATCACAGCCCAGATCACAGCCCAGATCACAGCCCAGCACTGACTCACTCAGCCCCTCACAGCCTTTCACAGCCGGCACCGATACCTTCGCAGATAAATTATCTACAGGTTCATTTGAACAGCATATCAGCTCAGCCCACTCAGCTTGCAGTGCACTCAGCAGCACCTGCCTGAACCACAGGGGGGCCCACTGCAGATGGCTGGTTCATACCATGGTAGTCTTCATGGTGATTGTGTTGCACACATTGTTCGCTCGTCACAAGAATCCGATATGTCCCCAGATGCGGGATGTTAGGGCTGCAGGTATCAACTCATGCACTGTGCTTTTGTCGAGGTCCTCTTCACACTAGCCCCCCCCCCCCCCTTCCCCCTCCCCCCGCCACAGCATGAAGTCGGCTGACTGATGTGGTCCCCGCTGACCCAAACCCCAAACACTATCCTCACATGTCAACAAATGCCATTATGACATCGGATGAAACATTTCTGTCCAACACCACACTGTGCGGTGCAGTCTGCACCAAACTTGCTTTACCACGCCTCTACACAACCACGCGATAATACCACTTGTTCAGGTACTTGTGCGGAATCCAAATAGGCAGGCCTACTTGGCGATAGACGAGCTTGTTTGTCATCATTTGGCCTGTGGTTTGTGGTTTGCACCAACGGTCATCCCGGTGGTTCCGACAAAATGCCTGCAAGCAACAATCCACCTTGCATCTTCGAGTCACCTTGATATGTGCATATGTCTGTCCATGTGACCGCTTCAGAGCAACACCGCTATGAGAGCAACAGCGTCCGTCGTTACGTTGTGTCCGTCATATGCTCACTAGGTATCCCTATTGTGCTGTATAATCAGTCCAAATTGAATGTATGGCACCATTCATGGGAGCCAACATACGTAGGGGTCCAACAGATGCCGGTGGATAGCCACCCAGCGGTCGTCATCTTCCACCCATCGTGGTGGGACGCAGAGTATGGCAAGCATTGGGCTGTTCCAGACTGCAGCATGCACGGCCGTTCTGTGGGATGCTACTATCTTTCAGCTGCACACATATCTGGGAATGCCACAGCAGAGTCCCTTGCCCAGCATGCTGATGTGTACGTCGGACATAAGTGCTGGAGCAAAGCAGACGTGCCAGAACGTTTTAGACAGCTACCACAGGTTCTCTTCAGCATGGAGAGTGAAGCAAATTACCCATGCATGAGCCAGCAGGCCGCGGACTTGGAGATGTCATACAAGACTTGTTCCCAGGTACAGTGATTATTTAGTGGAATTGAGGCGTTTTGGTAGCAACCCGGGGACACCTTGCCATGTCTGAAGTCTTACCAATTACCCATGCCTCCACCCACACGTTTTTTCATAAGCACCTGAAAGCCTCATAACCAGTGATGTCAACTTATGGTGACGACGTTAGAACACCATAATCCCTGTCCACACTTTCACTACTATGACGAACGGATGACCTGCTGTCCCTTGCCTGTTCCTTCCTGGCTGGAGCCTGTGGCGGACATCACATGGGGAAGTAATATTGGAGCACCAACCCGGAACTCACAGCCAGATGATGGGGATGACAAAAAGGCAGCAGGGGAAACAAACGGCATACACTGCACACGCTGAGAGTTAGCATTTGTTTATGTTTTTTTCTTCCAGCGTCCCCTTGACATGCGCTACTAACAGCACCAGTCCCCCCCCCCCCCGCCGGCATGAACCAGTATCCCCTCTCCCCCACTGCCCCGCACTCTGCGTAAGCAGCGAACCCAAAATGACACACGTGTCACACCATGTCCATGCCAGGTGGTTAAGTCGATCGAAACACCTCGCATTGATGCACGCAATCATGCATCACCAAGGCCTGGTGACAGCACCACATCACCATCGATGGGTGGCACTTGCGGTGACCCATGCTGGTGTGCTTCACAGCTTCAGCAGATGACACACTAGTCAAAACGCATAGCTACGTATACGTTATACTTGACAGTGCTGTCTCGCAGAGGACATGGCAGGACCTGTTATTCAAGATGGGCACTGAACTCCCCAGGCACATACGGCGTGCACTGATGCGTTGTTGAGGATGATGTTTGCTTGCGCTGCAGCGACCATTTCCTGTGCCTGGTCAACACCCCATCCAACAACTAGGCTGTGGCGTGTAGAGGCAACCACAAGCCTGCAGCAGCGTGCAAACGCGTGTCTTTCACTTTATTTAACCTTCTACCGAGGGGTCGTACAGTTGTACAAAAACTCAAAATTCTCGCAGAAGACGGGGCTGCAGAGGCACAGCAGCTGGCAACAAATGGCTTCTTGCATGGCAGCATGGCTCAGGTGCATCAGCTGCCCCGCCCACGCGCTTAGGCCTGCATCCGAGGCCCTGAAAGTTTGACTGCTAATCAAAATCTGAATGTTCTGTCACAAGCGTGCACGTAGCTGCTTGCAAACACGTGATCAAACATGTTGTACAGTTTGAAAAGGCGGTACATGCTCAGCCAGCCCGCTCTGCTCCGGAGCGATGAATACATTTACGTTTTGACCCCTGACTGAGCAGCATCAGGAATGTCGTTGGGGCGGGCTGCAGGACTTAAGCAAGGCAAGTAACTGTTGATCAGGACTTGTACAACCACTGTAAGCTGTTGCGTAGGGCTGCTGCATGCTGTTGAGCTCTCGCTGGGGCTCTTTCTGAACAGCAGCAGCGACAGCACCTGCATGAAAGGCTGCTTAGAATGAAACCAAAGCTCCCCAGGCACATAAGGCGCACACCAACACGAAAGTGTGATGTCTCTCATGATGTTTGTGTGGCGCTCTAACAGCTACTTACAGAGCCTGGTCAACAGTCCATCCATCAACCAGGCTGTCGCTTGAGGAGGCACCCACGGGCCCGTAGCAGCATGCAAACGCGTACTTTTGATGTATTTGAGCCTTCCTGAAGCGTTTTAGGCCTCAAATCTAGCGTATCTGGTAGAACAAAGCGATTTTCATCTGCCCCTTGGTAGAAGGTTGAGGGGAAGGATGGTACTGATTGGGGTTTCCCAAGGCATGACTATGGGCTGTACATCCAACCCATCACAGATCGCATGATGCTTCCTGTCTAGGGCAGTGTCCCTGCACAGCCAGACACCAACGGTGCAGGGGTACACGCGCACCACCATCAGGGCCTGTGAAACCTGCTGTGCTCTGCTGCTGCTGCTGTCCGGGTTGGCTTTGTAAACAAGTTCCTCACGGCATGCTCAAGCTACAATATCCAAAAACCATCAAATGCCAGAGGCTCGTCCAATCCTCGATGTTGAATTTGTCTCAACAATTCAACTTGTAGGATTGCAAGGAATGCTCTCGGCTTGTTTTTGCAGCAACAGGTATCAGACACCACAGTCATCAGGTCTAGCAAAATTGGCTTTTCAGGTGCCATGCGGGACTGATGGGGACAGTAGCAGTGTTGACTTCCGTGCAGGACCAGTGCTGGCTATGAAACCCCTTTTTACGGCCCAAGGGAACCAACTCCTTTTAGCCATCAGTGTATCTCGATTGACTCCTGGGGCCTCTGAGCCGTTGAAAGGCTGCTGCGCACCATCCGTCACTACAGCAGCAGCTGGTGCCACCCTAGAAAGGCCGACATCACGGGTTGACGCAAGGTTGTGCAGGCAGCCTCAACAGCATCCCAAGTGTACAGAACCCGAGCAGCCACATCAGGCCCAAGGTGGCCGAGAAACTCAAACACCACAGTTTCCCCTTTGACGTTGTGGGCCTTGCTACCAGATTGCGGTTGATATTGACCTGTGCTGGCAACCTGTCCTCCCTGTCCCTTGTGTGAGACAAACTTATAACACATGGGCCACAGCGGAATGGCTTGTTTCGGCGTGCTCAAGTTCTGAAAATCACAGCGTCTGCAGAGCTACAGATCTGTTTGCTGTGACGGGGGCAACTTGTGTCGTGCAGGGGCCCACTAGAAAGGGATTGGTGTGTGGTGTGGGGGAAGGGGGACAGGGGGGTCTCCGGCACATGGTAGTGGGATCTCAAAGCTTGGGCTGCGATTGGCGAAGGCAGTGCCACAACCTTCTGGGGGTATGGAAAGCTTGACTGTCCCCATGGGTAAAGGCATTGTCAGGGCTTCAAGGAAAACGTCCCTGTGTCGACATCATTCATCCCTACCGCAACACGATTCTCTGGTCAACAGGAAACCAACAGGGCCCCACCCCTGTGTGACGTCCATGGAAGCTAGTGGGGACCTGGAAGAAAGAAGAATTCCAGCAGGTGTCAACGCAACAAAATCAGTCCCACGCCACAAGAGTGGTACATCCTGTGACAGCATGAAGCCAGGCAATTGGTGCGTTAGTGCAGATATTTGCCTATACATGCACATGACCACCATCGCGCCACACGATAGTAGACCAAAAGCTGTGTTGGAAACTCACCAATTATCTTTGAGAGGCTTATTACACGGGGCCCGGTATACCGGTCTGGGGGGTGTGTCATATTACACTGGGGGTGACAGACCCAACAAACAGCTGTTATATGTTAGTTAATGGGTGATTGTCATGTCTGTATATTATTGTTTTTTATTTGCTTGTTTACTTAGCCCAAACAGCAAGTTGGGGCGTACTACTGCTGTGATCAACACTGGAGTGCTGCAGGTGCACCAGCCCACCGTATGGCCACGAACAGTGTAGAAAAACATCACGTGGTACATTAGCAACTGCATTTACGTGTCTTTATGTACGTTGATGTCACTTATATGCTCTCGAACACTTGACGGTCATTACGGAGGGGGTCAACTTTTGTACCCCCCCCCCCCTGGGGAGGGGGGGTATACCGTCTGGCAGTAGCCGATCCGGTAAACCCCCTTCCAGGCGTCCAACTGGAGCCGGAAAAAGCTTGAACTAATTCTTGTTGATTAAATAACAACAATAAACGATCAAAACGGCTTCGTATTGCCATTCTGAGATTTCGGTACTAAAGCCCGGTATACCGGCCGGTATACCGGGCCCCGTGTAATAAGCCTCTTGATGTGTTGCTACACTGTTCGTGGCCATGCGGTGGGCTGGTGCACCTGCAGCACTCCAGTGTTGATCAAAGCAGTAGTACGCCCCGACTTGCTGTTTGGGCTGAGTAAACAAGCAATTCATGAAACAATAATATACAGACATAACAATCACCCATCAGCGTGACATATAACAGCTGTTTGTTGGGTCTGTCACCCCCAGTGTAATATGACACACCCCCCAAACCAGTATATTGGCTGGTATACCGGGCCCAGTGTAATAAGCCTAATTTTATCCAATGTGTGCCGTACAATCACAGTGTACGCTGAGTTCAGATTCGGGTGTATTACCAGTTCATGTTACAGTATGCATCCACAGTCTCCAACGTTGGAAATTACTCACGACCAAAAACTAATCAGGTCATGCTCATGTTTTGTCATCAATGTGCCATGTCTGCCTGGCCGACACCAGGCTGTGATGGTGACTTAGTTATGGGTGACTACAGGCACTGTCTGATGTTGTCGCTGTTGCTGTGACTGTCTGTTCTATCCACGTGCTGAAGCTGTGTGTGTGTGTGTGTGATTTGTTACAAGAGGCCCCGTCAATTCGGGACTTAAGCTGCCGACCATTGGCAACCGGGCACACCAATCCATTATGCCCCCCAAAGTAACATAGGCGCCACCAAAACAAAGCTCAAAGAAAGTATTGTGACCCTTTCGACCAGCAGCAGAGCGCCAGTTTCTTGCTGCTGCTGTCAAGAGTGGACTGGAATGTCATATCGCTTTGTAGTAGTAGTAGTAGTTGTGTTACATGGGGCCTGTCAGTTCAGGCCATAAGCTGCCGACCATTGGCTTTGTGTGTGTGTGTGTGTGTGTGTGTGTGTGTGTGTGTGTGTGTGTGTGTGTGTGTGTGTGTGTGTGTGTGTGTGTGATTTGTTACAAGAGGCCCCGTCAATTTGGGACTTAAGCTGCCGACCATTGGCAACCGGGCTTTAGTAGTAGTAGTAGTTGTGTTACATGGGGCCTGTCAGTTCAGGCCATAAGCTGCCGACCATTGGCAACCGGGGACACCAATCCATCATCCCCCAAAAGTAACAAAGCGCCACCGACCTGCATATTTCAGCAAGTACCTGCAAAGACACAGCCGGGCTTTCAGTCAGTCAGTCAGTGTTCGTTACAAAGAGGCCTCAAGGACCTCGGCTAGGCTTTTAGTAGTAGTAGTAGTAGTTGTGTTACATGGGTAGTAGTAGTTGTGTTACATGGGGCCTGTCAGTTCAGGCCATAAGCTGCCGACCATTGGCAACCGGGGACACCAATCCATCATCCCCCCAAAAGTAACAAAGCGCCACCGACCTGCATATTTCAGCAAGTACCTGCAAAGACACACAGAGTTAGCAAGACATGCAAGCATGTGCAAGGCATAGAGCATTGAAAGATGCGGCCTTGTGAAACGCACATGAACATGAACACGCATGACTGAGTGACAGGCACCTGCTGTTTCAGTGTGGAAATGGACATGTAGCAAATGCAGCAAGGCTGTGCAACAAGCAAGCAAAGCATGCACAAATCCACACTGCCACCTTAACTTCTGTGGCCCAGCTTAAAATGTGAAAAGCATCAGGAGCACAAAGAACAGGGGACATGCCAACCAGAAACTCAATCAGCTCTTGGTACAATAGCAACACGGTGAACACTCAAGATCGACTCCCCAGTCACACACAAGAAGGGGTGGCTGGGTGGGACCTGAGGGAACCAGGACTTGGGGGCTGCTTCTAGGGCTACAAAATCCTCCAAAAGCTCCCAAAAGTGACTCACTGCTTGCTGCTGAACCTCAGCCAACTGAGCAGCAGCAGTCTCTTCCTGCTGCTGTTGTTGCTGCTGCAATTGCAACTGCTGACGCTGCCGCACCTGTTGCTGATGCTGTTGCTGAAAAGGTGTAAGAGGTGCAGGCTGAAACATGTCAGTGATGAGCAACTGGCCCCGCGGGGCAGCGGCAACCTGGAGGGCTGCTGCTGATGCTGCACGCTGCTGCTTCTGCTGCACACTAAGCTGGCACGCTGCTCTACGGCCCAAGTCCATGGCATTGATTGCAGCTAAACACACAACCCGCCACACATCCTTATGCAGGGTGCAGGCGGCCGACACACCCCTAGGGCGCTCCATCAACAAAACATGGTATGGGCGCAGTGCACCAACACACCATCCACTCACAAGTTGCTGCTTCATTGCCTCTACTACCGACTGGGCAACAGGGCAGTCCCAGAAATGATGGCGCCGACCTGCAGGTAGGCCAATAGGCCTAGGTCCACACACACACTCACCCGCTTGCTGGTGCAACCTCTCCCCACAGGCGAGACCATTCAAAACCAGACGCCAGTACACCTCCTTAAAACTGTTATCCCACCGCACACGCCACAGCTGGCGTTGAGCAGCAGTCACGGCACCCACATGCAAATCCACCGCCTCAGGATTGCCCCTGTCCAACAAGGGAGCAAACTCATCCACAAAATCCACTTGATATGTTCTTCTCAACGACGACAAAGGCCGTAACTGAAGCTCAGTGCCTAACTTCACAGTAAGTCCACCAAGAGTGATAGGGACGCGTCCACCAAGCTTCCAACCCAAGCACGCCACCATATCAGACTCAACGTGCACCTCCTGTTGTGTGGGGGGGCGCTGAAAAGGCCTGCCTGACAGTCCATCAGACTGCAGGTAGGCTTGCAAGGGACCAGGTGTAGACGGTGTGGCTGCCTCAGCAGCTTGACGCCAACCCGGAGGTAGGGCTGCCAACAACATATTGAGGTCATCCACCTCACTATCCGCATCCGCCCAAGGGCCGCGATAAGGATCTCTGGCAGCCAAAGGCGCCACAACACGTACTGCACGCACCACATCCCCTACAGACAACAAAGCGGGCCGCACCAGCCCACCACCACTTTGGCGGGGGTCGATGTACCTCGTACGAGGTAACACCTGCAATCCCTTCGGCCCGTTACCATGAGGCCGGTTGGGGACTGCAACAAAGGGGTTACCCCAGATTGGGGCATCAGCACACCATGGTCCGGGAACTGGAAGAAGGTTAGAGCCAGATACACCACCATACTCATCCCCTTGCAGGCGAGATACCACCCTGGTCCGACCCAGTGCCTGCAAACCTTTCAACAACCGCCGCAGAGTGGCGGGTACCTTAGCTGCGCTGTGAACAGGGGCTGCTACAACCCCTTGAAAATTGGTTGTGTCCGGGCGCTGATCAATAGCAGAGCAATCTAGGCATGCCAGGGGTCCCCACCATGCACACACATTCCTCAGCATTGCCCTACCCAGCAGCACCCAGGGCTCAGCACACACAGTGGGTGCAGTGATAAACTTAGCAGCCCACCAAGCATGGCGGGCTCGAATGTGCTCCTGCCAAGGCAGCACCCCAAACCCACCAAACTTGGGCTTGCCCTGCAGAAGGGTAGAGCTCACCCCTGCAAACCTGCGACCCAGGCTATCTGGTGCCACTCCCCCATCCACCACTTTTGCAACAGCCGCAGCCAACTGCCGGCACTGTTGTGGGGTGGGGGGATCGGAAAATTCCGCACAGTACAGCAATTTTGAAATGCCATAAGCAGCACTACCCAAACCCCTGCCAAAAGCAGAGAGCTGCTTGATACATGACAGGCGCTTGAGAGCCCGCATAACACCCTCCACATTATGATCCCAGGCTTGCTCCCCAGATCCACCTATGCACACACCCAAGACAGTAGCAGACAAAACTGTCTGCAAACCATGCTGGGGAGCAGCCTGTTGCTGTTGCTGCTGCTGCACAAAACGCCTGCGTGCTGCAGGTCCCAACAACAACAATTTTGTTTTGTGCCGGTTGAGATGCTGGCCTGATGCAGCAGCAAAAACATCCATCGCCTGCAAAAATGCTGGCACCTCAGACTCGGCTGGCAACAACACTTGGGTGTCATCCGCAAACTGTGTGCTTGTCAGATTAACACCCAGTACAGTCACACCGATGCCCTTCTGCTTCAAGAAACGCAGCAGGGCTTCTGCAACACACACCTACAACAGGGGAGACAGTGGGCAACCTTGCCGCACCCCTGCCTCAAAGAGCCTGGGGAAGGATAAGTATCCATTCATGCACACCCGGGCCCGGGTGGCAGTCAACAGGGTTTGCACCCAACCACAAAAAGCTTCCCCCATGCCCAGCTCCTTTAATACAGACATCAAAAAACCTCTATCAATGGTATCATATGCCTTGGCAAAATCTAGCAAGGCTGCCACAACCTCACTATCAGCAGGGAGGCCTTCAACCAACAGCTGGAGCGTCAAGATGTTTGCCCCACTGCGCCGACCCCTAAGAAAGGCCGTCTGAGTGGGGGAGATCACAGCTTCCAGTGCTGGCTGCATACGGTTTGCCAAGACCTTTGCCAGAAGGCGATAATCAGTGTTCAATAGGGTAATGGGGCGGTGACCCACTGTTTCCAGCGGATCACCCCCCGGCTTCAAAATGCCAATGATAGCCCCATCCAGGAAACCTGGTGGGACCCGACCCAGCCGACCAATTGCACAAAACAGACGACATAAAACCGGCAACAGGACATCTTTGAACTTTTTGTAAAAAGTCAAAGGCAGCCCGTCGATACCTGGCGAAGTCCCAGGCCTTGACGACACCATGGCTGTACCCACCTCCTCAATAGCCACCACAGGGCTCCCATCAGCCGATGCAACACCAGCCGGCTGCAAAGCCCTAACAGCTGCCATGACCTCTGCTTGGGCAGCTGGGTCAATAGCTGGCTGCCTACTGATACTAGCATAATGTTGAATGGCCACATTAGCAAGGCTCCGCCTTCTGCCACACCACCTGCCCTGATGCAGCCCTGAGCATAACCGGTTTACGAGCCTTTCCCCCCTCCAAAGCCTTGATCTGCTGCGTAATGACAGGTTGCGGCCGCTCCCCATGATGAAGCCATTGGAGCCGCTGCAGCCGGTCACAAGCAGCACACTCCTGCTGCTGGTGACGGCGCAGTGCTGACCGGGCTGCCAACACTGCCTCCATAGCAGCAGTGACCTGCCGCTGTGTCGTGGCCCTGCCCAGTGCAGAGACTGCTGCCTTCACTTGCTGCACCTCCGCCGCTGTGTCCCGTGGTGGCCTGGCACTGCGCCAGGCACGGTTAGCCTGGCGCACCCGTTCATAAGAACGGCGCTTAAACCCCGGCCACCAATTCAAGAGCTCTGCATCATCCCCCGGTGCACCCTGTACCTCATCCTGCAGCCACTGCCTGACTTCTGACTTATGCTGAGATGAAGCCAAGAAGTCGAGCCTGGCTCTGGGGAGACCAGGTCCCTTAGCTGCTGGTGGGAGGATGGGCAATAGCTCACACAGCACCAGGTCATGGTCAGAGAAGCTAGACGGCTCACTCTTACATGACAAGATGTGTGGAGCCAAGGCAGCACTGCCATAAAACCTGTCATGGCGTGCTGCATACACACTAGCCAACTGCAGGTTGTGCCCTCCCCACTTGACCCCAGCTGACACCAACCTCCCTCCCCAGTCAAAATCCGAATTGGCTTCCGGGCGCAGCTCCAAGACACCCTGCTCCACCAAATCCCGCCGAAACAGCAGCAGCACGCCTGCAGATGCATGGGGCCTGTCAGTCAGGCTTTGGCTGTCCATATCCTAAAAGCATGTTATTGTGCATGTTATTGTGCATCAACGCAATTTATTGCACTATCAAAAAAGGCCGCCGATAGCCCATTACAATATGTCGGTGGTCTTCAGATCGCAAGGTCTGGGGATCGAATGCTGGCAAAGACACTGGCCAGGCTGTGATGTCCGCCCACCCTTGTAGCGGCTCGCAGTGGTGAAGGGGTTTCGGTGGTTCACCCTTCACGCGTGGTGATACCAAGCTTCGGCTTCGGCAGTTTACTAGGTCTGGAGAGTACCACTATGTGGTGAAAGTATCCAGTAATGAGGGAATGACAGCACAGTGGCAGCATATGCAGCGGCAGTTCCATCTCCCCTTCCCTCCTTAAAAAAGGGGGTCCACAACAAACCTACCACCCCGGGAGGGTGACGCAAAGCCTCAACCGGGTAGGGGGGAGGGTTTGATTGCATAAACAGCCTGATACGCAAAAGGAGGGGGGGGGGGTCAGCGGCTCGCCAACAAGGGAGACAGCAGTACCAATAACAAGCCTAACAACGGCGTCGGTTTACTCCCTCACCCCTCTTCCTTGACAGGAGGCGCCTGTCGTGCTTGCAGGGGTGGATCTGGCTCTCCCAATCGGATTCACTCTGGTTGGGTTGGCCGTAGCACAGAGGCTTACACGTGGGTGGTGTTCTGGACCGAAGAGCCTACGGAGAGGGGGCAGGAATACGACTTTTTGCATCTCCCCCCCTCCCCTTGTGGTCTTGGGTTTGTGGTAGAATCCAGCACACACCCGTTCCCTGCTGCCGTTGTCAAACGCTTGGCCTGAACTGCCCTTTGGGACCGCGATGCAGCCCTGCTGATGCCACGGTAGGTATGTGTTAATGTGGCGTTTGAATGCTCCTTTATGGGGTCCCGGAGGGCTTGTTTGCATGAAGGTATCAATTTCGTTCCACAGAGGCATAAAATTGAGAAAAATAAGATCGTGCAAAATCGTGCTGTTACCAGCAGACTTACCACAGCGTCCTGGTATGGCTCAAGCAGTACTTTCATACTGTGGCACACCTTGCCCAGCCCTGCACTCCTGGCAGTACATTGCTGGTGCTGTAGGCAGTAGCTGGGGTGGGTTGGCTGGCTCAGAGCGGTCCGTAGCAGTAGCTGAGGGGTCACAGTTGACGAAGATCGACTGCTAAACTTTGTTAGGAGCAGCCTCCGGGGCCTGTGCGCCATAACTGGAATAAGTCAGGGTCCCTCTGACATGCTTGGACGCCGTAAGGGCTCTTTGCACTGTACTGTTGGAGAAGTATCAATGGTCTGGCCCTTGTAGCAAGCACAGGGCGCCTGCTGTTGTGGCGGCAATCCCAACAACCCCCTGTGCAGGCGCGGTTTGGCTGAATTTGAGTTTGACTCATTTTGGGGCCTGTGCTTTGCACGTCACTGGAGCCTGCTGCTGTCAGCAGAACAGCACGAGATCAGCAAGTGGGTGCAGCCTTACGCACCCTTGCAAACATGCTGTACAATCAATCACGTTTGGCAAACGGAGTGTATGCTGTATCTCATGTCTTCCCGGACCGAACACAGGCCTCCAATGGCTCAACGCAAGCTTTCTCCGGCATATAGACGTGCTACATCTGCAATGGCTTTGCCCAGGCGCTGCCTGGACCGCGTGGGGCTTCCACTGCTGTATATCAGTCGTCCACACTTCACCTGCTTTACCTGCGCTGATTCTCAAGCAACGCATATCTGTTCTTATGTAATATTAGAGCGCATACTGCTTGCTCACGTTGGCCGGTCATTTCTACTCTGCCTCTGGCTCATAAGATGGGTCGCAAATGGTCTCATTTGAATCACATTAACTCAGTTGGTTCCTTTGTGCAAGTTGTGTGATGCAGTAGAGAGTCTCCTGTCCAGACTTGCACACTACTGCTTGCCACCATCTGCTGCTGTCATGCCCCCCCAAGACAACGAGTGGGGAAAGATGGCTGACACAGCTCAAATGCCAACAACACAAGCAGCCATCACTTGCGTGCCTAGCTTCAACGGTACCACCTTGAGTAGACGAAGTCACAAATTACGTAAACTGGGACCCCAGTGCCTGTGCAGTTCCAATGAAAGCACGTAGCCCGGCAGAGGGGATGTGCCTTGACCAAAACAAGGCACAAACATTGCAGCTAAAAAGTCCCTGTAGGTGGCCTGGGCTGCATTGCTCCAAATGGCCACTTATCAACATGCTGGAGGCATACCAGGTCACCCAAAGTCAGCTGGTTGGGTGCATAATGATGGAATGCAGGCCTACATCAGGAGGTTGAGTGTAGGGGACACAGGTGATGAGTGAACACCTCACGTGCAGACCTGTGGCAGCCTGTTCGTGTCTGTCCTACACGCCACACCTTTGACTTTACAATAGATGTATCTGTGTTTGCGGGCTTGTACCTAGGAAGGGGTTTGGTCGCTAAATATCAGTATGGTGTTTGACCCTGGTACGACTAGTGTCAGTATCACTTTCAGACAAAAACCTTGTGTTGTGCTGAAATTCAGCACTGCTGATAACAGCTGTGACATGTGTGGTAGACGCGCACAGGCGAGGCGAGTAAGATCACGCAGTTGATTGCAACACACATTCTGATTGCACTGCAACGGCTCACCCTTGCTCTGCATTGCAGGTGTGGACCCCCTATCTTCCAACATTTTTCAGCAAAGCAGAGTTGACGCTCAGGCAGAAGCCAATGACGCAGAACTTGAAGCACAATGCCATCATCTATGCCAATAGCAACTGCGCTGCCAACAATGGGCGGCATTCAGTCTTGGCACAGCTGGACCAGCTATTGCAAAGCAGTAACAGCAGCATCAGTATTCACAGCTATGGCAGGTGCTCTCTGCCAGGCAGAAATGCTTTGCCTGACCCTGCCAGCCTTGCAGATTTCCAGAGTGCCTCAGCGCTGGACCGGACATCTAAGAAGCTGAAATATTTCAGTAAATACAAGTTCTGCGTGGTGGGTATGGTATCGCCAGGGTACTGGGGTCTTGCCTGCATCATTATGCAGAGAGATGTGGTCGATAGGCCCAGCAAACCCCAACATACCTTATTGGAGCTGGTCAACACTGGACACAGCTTCCTATTGGCTGCAAACATGTTCTTGTGCCACAATCTTACATTGCATCTGCATGTGATGTTGTGCCTGCAGGCAATGGAAAACAGCGTGTCCCAAGATTACGTAACGGAGAAGGTGTACGACGCTCTGGCTGCCGGGTGCGTCCCCATATACTGGGGTGCTGCCAATGTAGAAAACTTCATCCCCCACAAGAGTGCATTGATAAATTATGCAGACTTGGGAAGCCCAGCAGCACTTCAAGCTGAACTGGACAGGCTGGCAAACAATGAAACGGCATATGAGCAAAAACTGGCTTGGAAGGGGTGGCCCCCATCAAAATGGTCGTCTGGTGAGTTACCAGCAACGTCAAGAGGCTGTTGTTTCAAACAAGATGTTTGTACATGCGCTTGTGTATAAGTGTGATTGCCTGCGTGACGTGGAGCAAAAGCAACCTTTGCCAAAATCTGAACATGTAGTCAAGCCGAACTGTTGTTGCTTTTGCATGCAGGTTTTCAACAATTGTTGGCTTACAAGACCACGTGGCAGCCATTCTGTGACTTGTGTACTTTGGTCAGTTCCTGGCGTACCACTGGTAGTCGCCCACAATACACGCTATGCAGTGCCAATGCTACCTGGAAACAGTAGAATATACTGCAGGATGTAACCTTTTCCAAGTAACAGGGCTCAGTCAGCATGACACAATGATTCATCTATCACTGAAAGAGTGACCTGCTCTCCCTGGCCTGCCAAAGCTGTGCTGGAGCCTGTGGTGTGCCTTGATGCAGGCCTGAATGAACCAAGCATCAAGCAAGCTCGTGCTTGACGCCCGTTTGCACGCAGCACTGACGCTTGGTGACAGCAGCACATATCAAATTGGTGGTACTTGCGGTGACCCCTGTGACGTGACAACAAACACAGCACACAACATGAAGACCACTAGTCAGCCACTTGCAACCAGCACACAAATCTCACTTGCGCTTCGAAGGTGGTGCTACGATTGCAAGCTGACAACATGAAGTTCTCACAGTTGCTGGATCTTGTGTGCTGTACAGACCTGACACGTAGGGCTGCAATGCAATAGTCGCATTGAATGTGTTGCAGCATGATCAGCAGGACCCTCTCAGACCTTGGCTTCCATGCCGCCGCCGCTTACCGCCATGGCTGTCATATAGACTGATGCCACCTTGCAAGGGTACTTGTAGCTTCTTCTTCCTGCACTTGGCTTCGACCCGTGTGCAATGGTGTTTCGACTGCAAAGCAAGTGCCTGTGCACGCCTCAGGCATCCCACAAGGTCTTAAGTGTCTTTGAGAATGAATGATGTGAAAATGTGCACCGACAGGCACCACGCATGGTGATGCAGGGTTCAACACATGAAGCTCCGCAAGCCTGGTACTTTGATTGCTGGGGCTGCCTTTGATTCAGGTGCGGCAGCCATGCTGACTTGTATTGGTTTTTGCAACTGCCCAATGGCATAAGTAGCAAGGGTCCAGAGTGTTGCTGGGCTCCAGTTCAGGTGTACATGTTCAAAAGTGCCATTGCGCCTCAACAAATATACGAGTGTCGTCAAATTTGCAGCCATAGCGGCAGCTTGTGCATGAAGCACTCAACCAACCCACTGTGTCGCAACGTTGAGTGTGTGTTCTGGTGTTGACAGGTGCCCTGCTGGTCCTGAACTGGAGGTCAACGATAGGGAGGTTGAGGTGTGCAGGTTTCAGCGTGTGCAGTTGATTTGGCTATGGCTGTTGAGTTGCTGAGTCGCGGTGCTGGCTGGTTCAACCAAGTTGCAGCTGTGTCGGGCGGCACACACGGCATGCTGCGCAGGGGGGCAGCTGTGGGAGCAAGAGCAGATGTGTGGAAGGAAGTTGAGTATGGTGATTTGTTGTGGTTTGTGGAGTCTGTGAGGTGGGGCAGGGTGCACACGGTCCAGGCTTGGTCTATGTTGCCAGTCGACTGGCCGGCATGTTGTGATCCGCACTGGGGTGGGGGAGTCAGTAAGCTGGACAGCACAATCCTACAGTGTGGCCTGGAGACTTTAAATACGCTGTCTATGATAACACATACAATTCAAACTAATTTGCAGGAGACTGAGGGGGTAAATTTGAACGGAGGTGGGGAGGGGTCTGGAGCATGTATCATGTCTCCGCAGGTTCAATGACTTTGTTGTCAGAAGTCCAATAGAGGCTGTCTGCGGCTCATGGTAGCATCACAATGAGTATGAAGCTACCATGAGGCCCAGAAAGGCAGCAGCACAGCAGTGGCTGACTGATGGTTGAGGCAGTAGCCCAGTATGTTGGTGCAGCTTGATGTGAAGCGATGGAGAAATGTGGACATGTGATGCATCAGCATAGGCACTCTCCAGTGCTGTCCAGCACTTTGGGGCCCCTTCCTGAATGAACACCCTGTTGACCGTTTCTCATCTCCATGCGCAAAGCCCAGGGCCTCACAAAAGCTTGCAGCGCAAGAGGCGAGCCCCCCCCCCCCCCCCGCGAGTGTGTGATTGGTCACATCATAGGTATGAAACTACATCAACCATGGTGTGGCCCCCTAAGCAAGTTGACGGGGCGCTGGCAGCTTCAAGCTGCTGAAAGTTTCAGCAGGCAGTGTACGCTTGTTATTGTCTTGGTGTGTTACACCGGACAACAGAGGCGCGGCCTTGCCGGCTGTTGGACTTGCCAAAGTGACAGCAGTAGTTACAGTGACAACAGCACTGCAACATCAGCAAGATGTTGAAAATTGTGCCCTGTAGCGCGTGCACTGACCTACATGCATTGCTCTGATTTGCAACAGGTGTGTGTGGTGTGTGCGCCAAACCAAGATTCACCACATTGCAATCGTGTGACTGCCGGCTCTGCCTGTGAGCCCTGTGGTTGCTGCGGCAGACGCATACGCACAGGCACTAGGGATCCACCACAAAGCTAAGGGGTCCACCGCAAACCTAAGAAGGGGGGAGGGGGACGCCAGATTTAACAACCCCCCCTCCCCCTCTCTTTTTTTTAGGCTCTTTGGTCCAAACACCCTCCGCCCCGTTGGTTTTTAGGTTCGTCATCGGAACTGCTGTGTCCCTTGCTGAAGAGCCGCTGAATCCCTCCCCCCCCCTCTGTTTTAGGCTGTTTTCGCAATCGAACCCTCCGCCCATATCTGGTTTAGGCTTGGCGCCCCCCCCCCCTTCTTAGGTTTGCGGTGGACCCCTAAGGCAGGAGGGGTGCCGCCAGGCCCAAGCCAGCTGGGTGGGAGTTGGGGAGGGTTCAATTGTAAAACAAGGCTGCAGCGGGGGTGCTTGAAGTTGAGGGTTCATTGGCTCGTCAGCAAGAGAGACAGCAGTACCGGAAACGAGCCTACTATGTAGTACATAGTATGTACTACATACTGATGGGGTGGCAGGGGGGGGATACCTTTGGAACACCATGATGGTAAAGTTCAAACGGGCCCAGACACCCCCCACCCCCCTACCCTGTAAAGCTGCTTTTCAGGGCCCCACGACGGCTGATATGCTCATACTGTAAGTTACATGGTTTCTGCACCCTCAGTACCATTCTCCAAGCTCGCCTGAGGCCTGTTTAAATACATCGACCAATGGTGATTTGCATCCTGAGACCCCACAGGGCTCAACAGCCTCGCAAAGACTTTTCTATGACACCACGATACATGATTGTAACTCTGCACTGCTTTACATCAAACCCAGCCAACATACAGGGCCACTGCCCTCAACCGCCAGTCAACCATCGCTGTGCTGCTGACTGTTTCAGCCTTGAGGTTGCTTAACATGTATCGTAAGGCTACACAAAGGCTTGCAATTTATAGCATGTGATGAAAGCCTTGGACTGAGCAGTTAACGAGGTCAAATGGGCTGTGGAGGTCCACCACAACCCTAAGACCCGGGTGGGGGGGCGTGACGCCAAGCCTAAACCGGAAGGGGGAGGGTTCAATTGCGAAAACAACCTCACACGGAAGGGGGGGGGGGTGGAGCGGCCGGTCAGCAAGGGAGACAGCTGTACCGATAACGAGCCTAACCCGGCCCGGGGGGTGGCGGTTCTGGACCGAAGAGAGAACAGAGAGGGGGGGACGGATACAACGGGTTTTGGTGTCACCCCCCCCCCGGGGTCTTAGGTTTGTGGTGGGCCACCTGCAAACAGAAAGGTTACTGTACCCTGTGAAGAAAGTTCAAATGGCCTAACACCACCCCCCCCCCTTCTAACCTCACAAGTTCCTTCTGATTAGGTTAAGTGAAAGCTGTTAGTATATGTTGGCAGGCAAAGTGTAGGATGGTGCTGGCCAGCTGACAGCGCCCCCCCCCCCCCCTGGGGGTGGGGGTGTTCGGGATTGACTAGCCATAAAAAGAGATGGGGCAGCGTCCAAAGATTATTGGCTGGGCCCAAAGGGCTTTGCCTTTAGCGGTCGATTTCCGACCTGACCGGAACCGAGGATACACCGGTCTATTATGTTCCGGCATCGGTGCTGTGACCACCGCGCATGGTCTCCAAATTCTGGTCAACACTCTCTCACACCTGTCTCGATTTTTTGAGCTCCGTCCCGTTCACACCCGTTTTTTGACAATCCGAGCTAAATTTCCTCGGAGAAGGATTCCGCAGGATCCTTCGGAGTGACTGGGGGGCCCCAAAAAAGAGCAAATGTGTGATTTCCTGTGAGAAGATGTGTGACATCCTGCAGACTGCATACGCAGACCCGAAGACCTCACGTTCTGCGCGGAATGGCAACTATAAGTCAGTCAGGGGACGCAGAAGGGCGGCAACGAACAGCAAGCGAAGCAACATACCGTTGCCACCTGTCTGTCGGGACCGCGTGCAGAAGACAGAGGAGAGCCAAGGGCCACACGAGATGTTTAAATTCGAGCAGGAACAATGCAATCGAGGCACTTCATGAACATTGCTGCTGTGTTCGACCCAAACGAGGGAACACCACCATCGTGTTCCACCTGAGCCTGGCTGTTGGGCAACACCTGGCTGTCGGGCCCTCACAATACACAATCAACTGTGCTAAGTGATGGCAAGGAAGAGTGCATACGGGGGGCATTGCTGCGACTGCATGCCACCATGTGTATCATTGGCCTCAGCTAGGGGGGGGGGGGGAGTGTGAGGGGGGTCTCCCCCCTCCACAAAAGAGGCAGTGTCACTGCTAGTAGCTGCGTCGGCATCAAAGCAACGCCACAGAGAGGTGCCATTCAAGCCAGCAGCAACCACACAACAACAGGGAAGGCACCCACCAAAAAAGGGGGGGGCACCCCCCCTGCCTGGCGGGCCTGCCAGCAGACACAGCACTAGAGGAGCATTCGAAACCCCACCGCGGCCTGTTCGACGGGTGTAGCGCAGGAGCGCCGTTTCCTCGGAGAAGGATTCCGCAGGATCCTTCGGAGTGACTGGGGGGCCCCAGAAGAGTAATAAATGTGTGAGAAAACGAGTAATTTCCAAAAGGCAAAGGAGTGACCTCCTGCATACGCAGACCTGAAGACCCCATGTTCAGCGCGAAATTGCACCTGAAAGACCATGAGGGGTCGCAGAAGGGCGGCAACGAACAGCAAGCGAAGCAACAGACCGTTGCCACCTGTCTGTCGAGACCGCGTGCAGAAGGCAGAGGAGAGAAGGGCCACACGAGATGTTTAAATTCGAGCAGGAACAATGCAATCGAGGCACTTCATGAACATTGCTGCTGTGTTCGACCCAAACGAGGGGCACCTCGATCGTGTTCCACCTGAGCCTGGCTGTTGGGCAACACCTGGCTGTCGGGCCCTCACAATACACAATCAACTGTGCTAAGTGATGGCAAGGAAGAGTGCATACGGGGGGCATTGCTGCGACTGCATGCCACCATGTGTATCATTGGCCTCAGCTAGGGGGGGGGGGGAGTGTGAGGGGGGTCTCCCCCCTCCACAAAAGAGGCAGTGTCACTGCTAGTAGCTGCGTCGGCATCAAAGCAACGCCACAGAGAGGTGCCATTCAAGCCAGCAGCAACCACACAACAACAGGGAAGGCACCCACCAAAAAAGGGGGGCACCCCCCTGCCTGGCGGGCCTGCCAGCAGACACAGCACTAGAGGAGCATTCGAAACCCCCACCGCGGCCTGTTCGACGGGTGTAGCGCAGGAGCGCCGTTTCCTCGGAGAAGGATTCCGCAGGATCCTTCGGAGTGACTGGGGGGCCCCAGAAGAGTAATAAATGTGTGAGAAAACGAGTAATTTCCAAAAGGCAAAGGAGTGACCTCCTGCATACGCAGACCTGAAGACCCCATGTTCAGCGCGAAATTGCACCTGAAAGACCATGAGGGGTCGCAGAAGGGCGGCAACGAACAGCAAGCGAAGCAACAGACCGTTGCCACCTGTCTGTCGAGACCGCGTGCAGAAGGCCCAAAGGCATCGAGAACGTGTGCTTCTCGACATAACTAAACGCAATCGAGGCTCATTATGAATGCAATCGAGGCACTGCTGCTGTGTTCGATCCAAACGAGGGGCACCTCGATCGTGTCACCGAAACAGCCTGAGCCACCTGGCTGTCGGGCAACTTGCCCGAGGCTTAACAACGCCGCACCATACCATTAGGGGCTGCCTCACCTGAGTTTCTCATCGACCCCACATGCCAGCTGGGGGGGAAGGGGCCATGCATTGGCCCCTTGATGGGGGGGAGTGTGAGGGGGTCTCCCCCCTCCACACAAGAGGCAGTGCCACGGCTAGTAGCTGCGTCGGCATCAAAGCAATGCCAGAGGGAGGCGGGGGACCCCAACTTGGGGTTGGCAAGTTGCTTCTGGCTGGTTACACACCATCCAAGCAGCCAGGCCTCTTCAGGCAGTTTTTGCTTTGACGTTCCCAGAACGTGGCGTTGTTTGTGTCTCACGTTTCCAGAACTTCAAAGTCCACAAAATGGCATGTTTTGTCACCACTTCTCACGTTTCTGCAACTTGAAACTCTGCAAAAGTCGCATTCTGCAGAACGTCAGAACTTGAGATCTCACGTTTCTGAAGAGCCCTGCAAGCAGCACACAGTTACAAGGGCGGCACTCCTGTGCCATGCGACCCAGCAAGCTGAGTAGCAACCACAGCTCAGCAGGCAAGTACCGTCCAAAAAAGGGGGGAACCCCCCTGCCTGGCAGGTTTGCAAACCGAAACGCACACACAGGGGAGCGGGAAAAACACCACCGCGGCCTGTTCGACGGGTGTAGCGCAGGAGCGCCGTTTGAGGACCTCTTTGGCCTGCCATTTATGGCAAGGCCTTTTCCCATGCTCAGGTCACATGTCCTCACACTTTAACGTTTTTCACCAAGCGTTCCATCATGGTACCTTCCCCACAAACTCCAGCAGGAACAATGAAAACTGCACAGCAAAACGAACCGATTGATGCCCGTTTGCGCCGGATCCCCCACACCACCGTAAGGTGCGATGGTGCTGCTCCCGTCGGAGCTTCTGACAGCGTCCACCCGAGGCCCTGTGGAGTCACCAGACCGTGAAATACATTCGTCAAACATGACTGGACTGTTCAGTAGCGTCAGTAGACGTTGTTGTTATATCCCCCACGGTCCCCTCCGCCCAGCCGTGCTCATAACTGTGGTTATCATATGAACAACAGCCCCATGAAATCAGTTCCAGACCCGACGTCGCGATGAGGCGTTATATTGGACGTCACTTTTCACACGACGGTGTACAGGCTGTACAGTACAGCACATGTAGTTTGTACATTAGTAGCACACGTAGTTTGTACATTACAACAATTGCAGCAATCATAACTGTTTCAGCATGATTGGACGAAGCTTCATCGATCCATGAACAACAGAACATGCACACCATCTGTGATGGTGTGACAAGTTGCGCCTGCTTGCCGAATGCTACAGGCTGCAAATGTTTGTAACTATGCATTATGAAGTCGCTGCAATGTAACGAGTGTTGGCCTGCCATATGTGGCATTGCTTGTGGCATTGCTTGACAACCCAGCAGCAGGACCAGCCAAACTGATTAAAGAGTTACATATACGGCAGTAGCAACAACATCAAAACAACAAAAACAAAAATAACCCTGCCCTTAGGGGGGCTCTGCTGTGCAGTGCACAGCAGAGCTTGGTTCGAATCCAAGCAGGGCTGGTCTTGAGTGATCAGCAGCATGTGCCCACACACACTCACCCAACCTAACCAATCGCGTTTTTAGGGTATGGCAGGCCTGCTCTCCGACGGAGAGACTTGTTTGTCCCTCCATTGAGCACACTGAGGCCCTGTGCTTGTCTGGCTGTGCACGCAAAGGTTGCAGCTGCTAGGCAGTAATATCCCTAAGCAAGCATTTCATACCTATGTGCTGAGTTTGTCAACAGCATGCATGCTCAACGTTTGCGCATCGCAAACTCACGCAGCATGGCACTGCAGGGGTCCAGCTGGTACAACCAGCTGCATTCTGTACCTGGCAGGAGCTGGCATTCTTGCTTCGATCACGCAAGTGGCTCCATGTAGCTGTAGCTGTTACGTCCACATGTAGCGTTCAAAAGCAGCGCGGGCTGCTGCTGCTGGTGCTACTCAAGTCCCGACAGTGTGGGTGTTGAGCAACATCGCGCTAATACCGCGCTAGGTCCGCAAACTATTATTGACCAAAGTGCTTCGTTACGTCATGATGGAACCGTACAGTACACCAGCCTGGGTCACCGAGAGTGCCACCCATCGATGGCGATGTGCAGCTGTCACCCGGCCTCAAAGTTGCCTGTTGGCCAGCAACCGGGTATCAAACAGAAGCTTTTGCGCTGCTGTGTCCATTTATGTGCACCGCAGGCCCCGGGGCTGCCGGGATAGGCCGCAGGCAGCAGGTCACTCATTCAGAAAAAAATGGACATTTTTCCCCTATTGCATAAGACGTGAAAGTTAAACGAGCTTTTGAAGGCTGGAATATGTTCCACATGATAATTGTATGGCGATTTTCAATTATGTTTTCCCAGCCTAGGTCCGAAAAAACGAAAAAGAAAGTAAAAAAAAGTAAAGTAAAGTAGAGAAAAGTAACTGAAAGTAACAGGGCAGAACTTGCTTTCTGCAGCCCGGATTGTGGCCCAGCAGCAGCTGCAAGCTCTCGAATGGATGCTTGGTATGACCAGAAGTGGTTTGAAAGTGGTGCGGATGCAGCAGCAGCAGCAGCACCTGCAATGCCCCCACGGCTGTGCTGCTGTTGCCATCGCAACTGTTGATGTGCAAATCGTTATCGTATCATTCTTTCCGCGCCTCGCGACTCCTTCCAACATAGCATACCAAGGGTGTGATCACCATCTGCTGCTGCTGTTATGAACCTCGTGTCTGGCCAAATCTGACATTACAGATCATCTTCTACGTATACACATACACACTCTCCAAAAGGCAGGGCATGTGGGTGTACTCGCCAAAACAGCTGGGTGGGCAAATTGGTGGGGCGGGCAGATTTGAGGAACCCCACCTTGTACCCCAATATATCTTTTTCTTTTGTCAACACCTCGTTTACAGAATTGAAGGGGTGGTTTGGCCGCTCCTGTGCATGTCCAGAAACCTGAGTCCTAACTAACGGACGGGACCGGACAGCTGACATTAGTCTCCTCCCCCCTTACTAAGTATAAAGGTAGTAAGGAAAATGAAGTATCGGGCCTCTGTCTGAGGCCTGCTGGGTGGTAGACGAACTTGTTTCGATATCGGTCTTGAGGGCTCACTCTTTTGGTCTTTTTTGTTGTTGGGGCCCTTTTGGTGGGACACTCCAGTTGCACCCTCATTCTTAGAAATCTTTTGAGTTTTCCTTAGGAAAATAGTGGCTTCGTCGCCTCAATGCTGTGCGCCCAGCAATCAGACTGATCGACGCACTGCCGGGAATTGCAGCTTGCTGCACTCTATGCAACGTTGAACAACATAAAAAGGAGATGTGAGAGCCAACCGGGAACCCAAGGCCAGAGAATGGGGAAGACGAAAGGGCAGCTGCAGCAGCAGGGGAAAAGACAAGCAGCGTACACAGCACACGTAGACTGTCCTCGTTAGTTTACAATGCATCTAAGGGGCCGCCACCCGAATGAAGTGCACGCGCGTCCACCAGGTTCGACCACCAGCATCAGCACCCAGCCATCGCCACAATATTACCTGCAACAGCACACCGGGCACCCAATCAGTCCAGCAGCAGGAGGAGACCACGAGATGCACGTAGTGACATGTAGAACGATGGCGACCCCCAGGACCAGTGACGGAGAAAGGCAGTCAAGTTCCTGGACAACAGCAGCAGACCTGCACAGACAGACAGCCGGGCACTAACAGCATGCATGCAAGGCACGAGTGCGGGTTAGATGCAAAAGACCGCACTCATGCAGAGGACAGAGCAAAGCTGCATGGATGGATACATCAATCGTGGTCACACTAGTTACCGGTGGCATGATCAAGCACGCATAGCAGCGTGGATACAGGCTGGAGGCTTGCTGTTCTAAACACACATCCAACACGGCTAGCGGGCACGGTGTGCTCCCCGCATGAGAGGGACAGGAGCAATCAAGAACAAGCAGATGCCAGGACATTGCAATCCGGGTTGCACCAAGCAGTAGTACACAGCATGACACAAGCCATACGCATAACATGTGGCAGGTTCCTGCAATCTCGTGTGAAGTGCATGTAGTAGACCAATGCACATGCGCTAATACCTGTGAGTGGGGGCCCCCCCGTGCTCTATGTGGTGTGGGGGAGATGGGAAGGGGGGGGGGGGGAGGGGGTTCTTGTTCTTGTTCTTGGTCTTGGTCTTGTTGAAGTTTGAAGGATTAGACTTAATCAACCCGAAGAGGAGAAACGCTCGTGGCTGCCGCTTCTCCCTGCACCCTTTCTACACCTCACAACTTTCGGCCACCAGGACCTAGGCCGTGGGCTTCGTCCAAGCACAGGGGATCATAGCAGGTAGGCACGCCTCTCGTTCAGAGCAGACGCTGTCGTCACCCATCACGATAATGTGTGTAAAGGAGATGTGAGAGCCAACCGGGAACCCAAGGCCAGAGAATGGGGAAGACGAAAGGGCAGCTGCAGCAGCAGGGGAAAAGACAAGCAGCGTACACAGCACACGTAGACTGTCCTCGTTAGTTTACAATGCATCTAAGGGGCCGCCACCCGAATGAAGTGCACGCGCGTCCACCAGGTTCGACCACCAGCATCAGCACCCAGCCATCGCCACAATATACCTGCAACAGCACACCGGGCACCCAATCAGTCCAGCAGCAGGAGGAGACCACGAGATGCACGTAGTGACATGTAGAACGATGGCGACCCCCAGGACCAGTGACGGAGAAAGGCAGTCAAGTTCCTGGACAACAGCAGCAGACCTGCACAGACAGACAGCCGGGCACTAACAGCATGCATGCAAGGCACGAGTGCGGGTTAGATGCAAAAGACCGCACTCATGCAGAGGACAGAGCAAAGCTGCATGGATGGATACATCAATCATGGTCACACTAGTTACCGGTGGCATGATCAAGCACGCATAGCAGCGTGGATACAGGCTGGAGGCTTGCTGTTCTAAACATGAACAGCAAGAAGGCTGGTGCCAGGGTCGCCAGGTTGAGGTCTTCAAAATGGCTTCCATGCCTGGTTGTGTCACTGTGTGTGGTGATGTTGTTGTTGCAGCGCAGGCCCCAGCAAATGATTGCTAAAACTGCACAAGGGTCCCAGCACGTCAATGTGTCTTTCACGGTTGCCATCGCTTCTGCGCCTAGACCTGGCCCCTTCAACTACGTAACCAATTGCATCTTGAGCAACTACTGTGCGTTTGCAGCAGTCGGGGGTCCCAGTACGTGGCCCTCTGTGGCTCTGGTCAACACAGAGGTACCGCCTGGCAAGCACCTGTCAGAGCTGGCACAAAGTCCGCGTGTGCAGCACTACCTGCGAAATGGCTTGACATTAGTCAATCGGGAGAGCATGCCTGCCCCTTTGCACGAACCATCGTTTGTTATGGATTTGGTAAACCGTACCCAGATTACACAACAGGTGAGCCAAGGCACCTGAATCAGCCATGGTTGCAGGCCCTGCAGATATGTGTCATCAAGTGAGTTGATAACATCACAACTAGGCCTTTCACTGTAGCTGCATAATGAACCTGGACTCGTTATTCAGCTATTTGGTATCACTTTATCAGGCCTGAGATTGTCAGTCAGAGCTTGCTGTGCGCACTGCAACCATGCCAAATCCTATATATAATATGGTGACCCCCTGGTGAGGACTTGTCAGGCAGGTGGAGGCCAAAAGCACCCTGCTGGTGTGAAGGGGTAAAGTAGTGAAGGTGTGTGAGTAGCAGAGGCCTGGGGCGCCCCTGGTGGGAGGACAGGTAGCAGTAGACATTTTCAGGGGCGCCCATCATGCCTGCTACTCATCATCATAGCTCAACTTTTACTACAGTGCGGTGGCAAACAGAGGTGTCCCCTGGATGTGACAAAGGTGACAGGTGCATGTGTGAGGGCAAGCAAACGGCAAAGAGGGGTTCAATCGTATGGGGTTCAGTATTTGTTTCAAGTTTTTCACACTGTGAGAAGTTCTCAGGGGTTGCCTGGACCTGGGGCTAATGCTGCCCCTGGCTGGGTAATTGTAGGGCCTGGTATACCAGTGAACGTACACTACAGGGGTGCGGGAAGTAGAGCCCTGACAATAAAAGCACAATGATGCCATGGTGTCAAAAACAACAAACAATTGTGTGTGAAATGAAGGTATTCATTGCTATCCAGTCTGATTTGGAATTTCATAGGTCTCCAACCCATTCCTGCTGCAGGAAGTTTGGGAGCTTGTTTGCCAACGCAGTGGAGTAATGGACCTTTTTACATATGTCGGCATCCTGAAGAGCGGGCATGTCCTACAAGGTCTCCAGGGGCGTATGATAGCTACTGCCAGTTATTGATTGGGATCAGGTGCTGTTGCCCACTCAAGGAGCTTCAGACGCTAAGAACTGCACCTGACACCATGAACTATTGTTCTTGGTTTTCCTGTTTGAGTCAAGGCCTTGTAAGTGTAACTGCGGACTCACAGGTTACACCCCTGCCATCCTAGGGGGTCATGCCATGCCCAAACCTATGCGCATTGGGTTCAGGGGACTGCTGCTGTTAAACCGCGGCTGTCAAAGTGGCACTGCAGAAAAGTGACCCACAGGCATTAACGCAAAAACTGTAAGGAGCGATTGGTCTGCAAATTTGCATGGTGCCTCAATCACATGTGATGAGCCCACAGCTGCACTGGCAAAAGATCCTGCAATGTAGATTTTGAGATAATGCTTAAGCATTTCAAAAATGTATCAAGGAGCAAGGTACAACTTCTGATGAATATTACAGATAATTGACATTGCAGAACCTTACCAAAATGCTCCAGGCACTGTGGCATGTGTGATTTTAGACGTCCAGAAAATGGCTGGCCAATCGCTCCTTACAATTTTTACCCACAAGCCGGTGAAGGGGCCCCCCAGTACTGCTGTTGGGCAGGGCACAGCCCCTTGTGGCTGCGCATTTGACTCAAAGCGAGGCCCTTTACCTTTATAACATCATCCAACCATGTTTACGCTGTCTTTCTAGCCCAACTGTCATCGCTCTGGCTCATGACAGTAGTACTGCTGGATGGCTCAAAGAGAAGTTTAAATGCACTGCGCCAACGCGACTTTGCAGGACCCAGAAACATCTTGGTACTTAAGTCTATTCAGAATAGCAGTTTCCGTTCTTTAGTGCGGCTGTTATGGCTTCGACATAAAGTCGATGTTGCAGGCAATCCTGCCCTTAGGCAGGAAGCAAACAGGACTTCCGGCTAGGTGGAGGGGTGCTAGAGACATCATTCAACATCCTGAAACACTGAAACGGCATTGGAGTGGCTTGTGTTGCAGGGGGATTGCATGTCCAAACCCCCCTCAGGAATGCGTATGTCTGACCTTAATGGTGTTGGAACAGGGCGTGCTGCGACTGTCATGTCTCCGCAGCTAGCTGCACATGCTGCCTTATGTTACAAGGATCACTGTTACTGCGAAAATAGCCTAAATTGGAAGGGGGGGAGGGGTTCAGCAGCTCGTCAGCAAGGGAGACAGCAGTACCAATAACGAGCCTAAAAGCTGCCGGGGGGTGGGTGTTTTGGCTCAAAGAGCCTACAACGGAGAGGTGGGAGGGGAACAACGATTTTTGGCATTCCCCCCCCCCCCCCCCGGGTGGGGTCTCAGGCTTCTGGTGGACCCCTTATATAACCTTGAGTTAGTCCCAGGTCAACTTTCAGCTGCACAGATCAAGTGCTGTGTGGCATTTGGTTGGTGTGGTGAGATTTTGTTGAGAGCCCAAGGGGCCTGATAAATGTTTGATCAGTGTGATAACCCAAGTTTCACACCAAACAGCCTGTGCACTGCTGATTGTAGCCTTCCCCCTTGAGGACGATTGCCAACGCCAAGCACAGTTGCCAATGCCAAGCATTTGCAAATATAGTGTTCAGCAAAAATTGTGCTGTGGGCCAAAACAGCGATACAGAGCCTGAGTAGGGCAGGGGACCAACAGGGCAGAGGTACATGCAATGAAGCTGGCAGCTGCCAGCAGCAGGATGCTTTTTACTCACTCACCTTCCATCCACTAAATGCTGCTGCATCAGGAACGTGAGAGACTGTCTCCAGCTGCTGGCGACCCCCCGGACAGGTTCTGGTGGCGAAGCAAGGAAGCGCTAGACACTGTATTTACACTCACAGCAGCCCTGCGATTGCAGTCTTCTGTAACACACATTGTTTTTCTTCAAGATGACGTTGTGGTGGCACCAGGCTATTTGCAGAAGTTGCAGCAGTTTCTTGAGGCAAAAGCGGCATCCAACGACACAGTGGACGTGGTGACACTATTCACATCAAATAGTGGGAGCATCCCAGTGAGGGTGAATGCAGGAGCAGTTCATTTCGGATTTGTGGCAGTGGCTTTCCGCAGGGATGTGGTGGAGGAGTTGATTCCATTCTTGACCAGGCAGTTCTCTGAGGCCCCTGTTGATTGGCTGCTGAATGACTTTTTGACATCCCGCCACAAGGCGCTTTGGGCTTACTATCCCAATCTTGCACAGCATGTTGGTGTGGTCAGCAGTTTGCGTGGCAAGAAGCAGGGCATTGCATCGCCAACATTTCAGGACCGTGGTTGTTGGGTGGATGCAACATCAGCGTCCAGCAACAGTTCGGGTGCTTGAATCCCAGGAGGCAGCATTTGGTGTCTGTGAATATATGAACTTGACACATGGAGTTCTTGCTTCTTGCCCAAAAGTTATAAAGGGGGCTATGAATCCCCTACCGAGGAGCAGATGAAGGCGAGTTGCAACCAAGGCCCAAGATGCAGGTTTGATTCAACCCGGATCAGGAGGGGGGTGGGCGTCAGTCTTACAGTGTCTTACATGTAATTAATTACACCGGCCCCGATTACAGTGCAACTGGACACCCTGGTCTGGGGCTAAGGCCTGGGGCTGTTTGACTGTCTTCCACGGGGTTCTGTATGTGTTTCTGGTTGGCAATGCAAAACTTCGTAAGTGGCTCGTGGCCCAGTCCGTATCGCAATCCTTCAACTGCAAGCTATTTCCCCTTACCCTCACTATACAGACCTGACGTAATCAACCAACCATAAGGCTCAAGAAGGCAGCAGCACAGTGGCTGTTATGTTTCAGGTGAGGGCAGCTGCCCTGTGGCAGTGCAGACGTCCTGTTACGTAATTTTGTATTATATTGTTACATCATGTTGTATCATACGGAGGGCCTTGCAGTGCTGGGGGTCCACCACAAACCTAAGACCCCGTTGTACCCCCCCCTCTCAGTTTCAGGCTCTGCGGTCCAGAACTCCCACCCCCTCGGTGGCTGTGATCGGTGCTGTCTCCCTTGCTGACGATCTGCGGAACCCCTCGCCCTCCCTCCCCCCCCCCTTTTGCTTTGGGCCCCAGCAGGATCTGGGATGCTTTGATACCTCCTTAGTATACCTTTACGATGCTCCTTTGGGGCTGGTTCGGCCGGTCGATAGTTTTGCTGCACCTCAATCGGTTGCATTGTTTTAAAGCCAGAGCTGGTGCCTCGCGGCTGCCTCTCCAACAAGAGTTTTGTGATGATGATAAACGCATGCAGCACGCTCCCAGCGAGTTTGGAAGCAATAGCTTGGGTGTATGAATATTGGACCCCAGGCCAGGGTGTGCCACTTGCTGAACCCGGCAAAAAGTCCCGAAGCAGCTCAAGGCTTTGCTTAGTAGTTGGAATCACTGACCACTACAAATGATAATGTTTGGGCATGTGATCACGAACTGTGTGCTGCACAGCACATGGCACTCCACGCGAAATTGCATGATGTGTATTTATGCTTGAGACATCATTTTGACCCCCCCCCCCATGCCAAATTTCAGCGCAACCAAAATTGGCCGCATCAGCACCACAGTGGTTCCCATGTGGCCGGTGCATTTCAATGCTCACGTGCCCAGAACACATACTTGCTGAATGGCGACTGCTTGTTCCGAGATCAAGAAAGAGTTACCGGCAACCATCTTTGCCCCTCCCCCTCCCCTTGCCCCCCATATGCCCTGCATCAGGTCTGCCAAGGTCTCACACATCAACACCACATTGCATTTTTTTGCTACTGGAGGTTGAAATAAACTGCACAGCACATGGCACTCCACGCAAAATTGCATGATGTGTATTTATGCTTGGGACATCGTTGTGCACCCCCCCCCCCCTTCATGTGTAGTTTCAGCGCAACCAAAATGGCCCGCATCAGCACCACAGTGGTTCCCAAGAGGCTGTTGCTTTTCAATGCTTATGTTCCCAGAACAAATACTTGCTGAATGGCTAACTGCTTGTTGTGAGATCAAGACAGAGTTACAGGCAACCATTTTTGCCCCTCCCCCTCCCCTTGCGCCCCATATGCCTCGCATCAGCTCTGCCAAAGTCTCACACATCAACACCACATTGCATTTTGTGCTACTGGAGGTTGTAATCAACTGCACAGCACATGGCACTCCACACTAAATTGCATGATGTGTATTTATGCTTGGGACATCGTTGTGCACCCCCCCCCTTCATGTGTAGTTTCAGCGCAACCAAAATGGCCCGCATCAGCACCACAGTGGTTCCCAAGAGGCTGTTGCTTTTCAATGCTTATGTTCCCAGAACATATACTTGCTGAATGGCTAACTGCTTGTTGTGAGATCAAGACAGAGTTACAGGCAACCATTTTTGCCCCTCCCCCTCCCCTTGCGCCCCATATGCCTCGCATCAGCTCTGCCAAAGTCTCACACATCAACACCACATTGCATTTTGTGCTACTGGAGGTTGTAATCAACTGCACAGCACATGGCACTCCACACTAAATTGCATGATGTGTATTTATGCTTGGGACATCGTTGTGCACCCCCCCCCCCTTCATGTGTAGTTTCAGCGCAACCAAAATGGCCCGCATCAGCACCACAGTGGTTCCCAAGAGGCTGTTGCTTTTCAATGCTTATGTTCCCAGAACAAATACTTGCTGAATGGCTAACTGCTTGTTGTGAGATCAAGACAGAGTTACAGGCAACCATTTTTGCCCCTCCCCCTCCCCTTGCGCCCCATATGCCTCGCATCAGCTCTGCCAAAGTCTCACACATCAACACCACATTGCATTTTGTGCTACTGGAGGTTGTAATCAACTGCACAGCACATGGCACTCTACGCGAAATTGCATGATGTGTATTTATGCTTGGGACATCGTTTTGACCCCCCCCCCCCTTCATGTGTAGTTTCAGCGCAACCAAAATGGCCCGCATCAGCACCACAGTGGTTCCCATGAGGCTGTTGCTTTTCAATGCTTATGTTCCCAGAACAAATACTTGCTGAATGGCTAACTGCTTGTTGTGAGATCAAGACAGAGTTACAGGCAACCATCTTTGCCCCTCCCCCTCCCCTTGCGCCCCATATGCCTCGCATCAGCTCTGCCAAAGTCTCACACATCAACACCACATTGCATTTTGTGCTACTGGAGGTTGTAATCAACTGCACAGCACATGGCACTCCACACTAAATTGCATGATGTGTATTTATGCTTGGGACATCGTTGTGCACCCCCCCCCCCTTCATGTGTAGTTTCAGCGCAACCAAAATGGCCCGCATCAGCACCACAGTGGTTCCCAAGAGGCTGTTGCTTTTCAATGCTTATGTTCCCAGAACAAATACTTGCTGAATGGCTAACTGCTTGTTGTGAGATCAAGACAGAGTTACAGGCAACCATTTTTGCCCCTCCCCCTCCCCTTGCGCCCCATATGCCTCGCATCAGCTCTGCCAAAGTCTCACACATCAACACCACATTGCATTTTGTGCTACTGGAGGTTGTAATCAACTGCACAGCACATGGCACTCCACACTAAATTGCATGATGTGTATTTATGCTTGGGACATCGTTGTGCACCCCCCCCCCAAATCATGTGAGTTTCAGCGCAACCAAAATGGCCGCATCAGCACCACAGTGGTTCCCAAGAGGCTGTTGCTTTTCAATGCTTATGTTCCCAAAACAAATACTTGCTGAATGGCTAACTGCTTGTTGTGAGATCAAGACAGAGTTACAGGCAACCATTTTTGCCCCTCCCCCTCCCCTTGCGCCCCATATGCCTCGCATCAGCTCTGCCAAAGTCTCACACATCAACACCACATTGCATTTTGTGCTACTGGAGGTTGTAATCAACTGCACAGCACATGGCACTCCACACTAAATTGCATGATGTGTATTTATGCTTGGGACATCGTTGTGCACCCCCCCCCTTCATGTGTAGTTTCAGCGCAACCAAAATGGCCCGCATCAGCACCACAGTGGTTCCCAAGAGGCTGTTGCTTTTCAATGCTTATGTTCCCAGAACAAATACTTGCTGAATGGCTAACTGCTTGTTGTGAGATCAAGACAGAGTTACAGGCAACCATTTTTGCCCCTCCCCCTCCCCTTGCGCCCCATATGCCTCGCATCAGCTCTGCCAAAGTCTCACACATCAACACCACATTGCATTTTGTGCTACTGGAGGTTGTAATCAACTGCACAGCACATGGCACTCCACACTAAATTGCATGATGTGTATTTATGCTTGGGACATCGTTGTGCACCCCCCCCCCCTTCATGTGTAGTTTCAGCGCAACCAAAATGGCCCGCATCAGCACCACAGTGGTTCCCAAGAGGCTGTTGCTTTTCAATGCTTATGTTCCCAGAACAAATACTTGCTGAATGGCTAACTGCTTGTTGTGAGATCAAGACAGAGTTACAGGCAACCATTTTTGCCCCTCCCCCTCCCCTTGCGCCCCATATGCCTCGCATCAGCTCTGCCAAAGTCTCACACATCAACACCACATTGCATTTTGTGCTACTGGAGGTTGTAATCAACTGCACAGCACATGGCACTCCACACTAAATTGCATGATGTGTATTTATGCTTGGGACATCGTTGTGCACCCCCCCCCCTTCATGTGTAGTTTCAGCGCAACCAAAATGGCCCGCATCAGCACCACAGTGGTTCCCAAGAGGCTGTTGCTTTTCAATGCTTATGTTCCCAAAACAAATACTTGCTGAATGGCTAACTGCTTGTTGTGAGATCAAGACAGAGTTACAGGCAACCATTTTTGCCCCTCCCCCTCCCCTTGCGCCCCATATGCCTCGCATCAGCTCTGCCAAAGTCTCACACATCAACACCACATTGCATTTTGTGCTACTGGAGGTTGTAATCAACTGCACAGCACATGGCACTCCACACTAAATTGCATGATGTGTATTTATGCTTGGGACATCGTTGTGCACCCCCCCCCCTTCATGTGTAGTTTCAGCGCAACCAAAATGGCCCGCATCAGCACCACAGTGGTTCCCAAGAGGCTGTTGCTTTTCAATGCTTATGTTCCCAGAACAAATACTTGCTGAATGGCTAACTGCTTGTTGTGAGATCAAGACAGAGTTACAGGCAACCATTTTTGCCCCTCCCCCTCCCCTTGCGCCCCATATGCCTCGCATCAGCTCTGCCAAAGTCTCACACATCAACACCACATTGCATTTTGTGCTACTGGAGGTTGTAATCAACTGCACAGCACATGGCACTCCACACTAAATTGCATGATGTGTATTTATGCTTGGGACATCGTTGTGCACCCCCCCCCCTTCATGTGTAGTTTCAGCGCAACCAAAATGGCCCGCATCAGCACCACAGTGGTTCCCAAGAGGCTGTTGCTTTTCAATGCTTATGTTCCCAGAACAAATACTTGCTGAATGGCTAACTGCTTGTTGTGAGATCAAGACAGAGTTACAGGCAACCATTTTTGCCCCTCCCCCTCCCCTTGCGCCCCATATGCCTCGCATCAGCTCTGCCAAAGTCTCACACATCAACACCACATTGCATTTTGTGCTACTGGAGGTTGTAATCAACTGCACAGCACATGGCACTCCACACTAAATTGCATGATGTGTATTTATGCTTGGGACATCGTTGTGCACCCCCCCCCCTTCATGTGTAGTTTCAGCGCAACCAAAATGGCCCGCATCAGCACCACAGTGGTTCCCAAGAGGCTGTTGCTTTTCAATGCTTATGTTCCCAGAACAAATACTTGCTGAATGGCTAACTGCTTGTTGTGAGATCAAGACAGAGTTACAGGCAACCATTTTTGCCCCTCCCCCTCCCCTTGCGCCCCATATGCCTCGCATCAGCTCTGCCAAAGTCTCACACATCAACACCACATTGCATTTTGTGCTACTGGAGGTTGTAATCAACTGCACAGCACATGGCACTCCACACTAAATTGCATGATGTGTATTTATGCTTGGGACATCGTTGTGCACCCCCCCCCCTTCATGTGTAGTTTCAGCGCAACCAAAATGGCCCGCATCAGCACCACAGTGGTTCCCAAGAGGCTGTTGCTTTTCAATGCTTATGTTCCCAAACAAATACTTGCTGAATGGCTAACTGCTTGTTGTGAGATCAAGACAGAGTTACAGGCAACCATTTTTGCCCCTCCCCCTCCCCTTGCGCCCCATATGCCTCGCATCAGCTCTGCCAAAGTCTCACACATCAACACCACATTGCATTTTGTGCTACTGGAGGTTGTAATCAACTGCACAGCACATGGCACTCCACACTAAATTGCATGATGTGTATTTATGCTTGGGACATCGTTGTGCACCCCCCCCCCCTTCATGTGTAGTTTCAGCGCAACCAAAATGGCCCGCATCAGCACCACAGTGGTTCCCAAGAGGCTGTTGCTTTTCAATGCTTATGTTCCCAGAACAAATACTTGCTGAATGGCTAACTGCTTGTTGTGAGATCAAGACAGAGTTACAGGCAACCATTTTTGCCCCTCCCCCTCCCCTTGCGCCCCATATGCCTCGCATCAGCTCTGCCAAAGTCTCACACATCAACACCACATTGCATTTTGTGCTACTGGAGGTTGTAATCAACTGCACAGCACATGGCACTCCACACTAAATTGCATGATGTGTATTTATGCTTGGGACATCGTTGTGCACCCCCCCCCCTTCATGTGTAGTTTCAGCGCAACCAAAATGGCCCGCATCAGCACCACAGTGGTTCCCAAGAGGCTGTTGCTTTTCAATGCTTATGTTCCCAAAACAAATACTTGCTGAATGGCTAACTGCTTGTTGTGAGATCAAGACAGAGTTACAGGCAACCATTTTTGCCCCTCCCCCTCCCCTTGCGCCCCATATGCCTCGCATCAGCTCTGCCAAAGTCTCACACATCAACACCACATTGCATTTTGTGCTACTGGAGGTTGTAATCAACTGCACAGCACATGGCACTCCACACTAAATTGCATGATGTGTATTTATGCTTGGGACATCGTTGTGCACCCCCCCCCCTTCATGTGTAGTTTCAGCGCAACCAAAATGGCCCGCATCAGCACCACAGTGGTTCCCAAGAGGCTGTTGCTTTTCAATGCTTATGTTCCCAAAACAAATACTTGCTGAATGGCTAACTGCTTGTTGTGAGATCAAGACAGAGTTACAGGCAACCATTTTTGCCCCTCCCCCTCCCCTTGCGCCCCATATGCCTCGCATCAGCTCTGCCAAAGTCTCACACATCAACACCACATTGCATTTTGTGCTACTGGAGGTTGTAATCAACTGCACAGCACATGGCACTCCACACTAAATTGCATGATGTGTATTTATGCTTGGGACATCGTTGTGCACCCCCCCCCCTTCATGTGTAGTTTCAGCGCAACCAAAATGGCCCGCATCAGCACCACAGTGGTTCCCAAGAGGCTGTTGCTTTTCAATGCTTATGTTCCCAGAACAAATACTTGCTGAATGGCTAACTGCTTGTTGTGAGATCAAGACAGAGTTACAGGCAACCATTTTTGCCCCTCCCCCTCCCCTTGCGCCCCATATGCCTCGCATCAGCTCTGCCAAAGTCTCACACATCAACACCACATTGCATTTTGTGCTACTGGAGGTTGTAATCAACTGCACAGCACATGGCACTCCACACTAAATTGCATGATGTGTATTTATGCTTGGGACATCGTTGTGCACCCCCCCCCCCATGTGTAGTTTCAGCGCAACCAAAATGGCCCGCATCAGCACCACAGTGGTTCCCAAGAGGCTGTTGCTTTTCAATGCTTATGTTCCCAGAACAAATACTTGCTGAATGGCTAACTGCTTGTTGTGAGATCAAGACAGAGTTACAGGCAACCATTTTTGCCCCTCCCCCTCCCCTTGCGCCCCATATGCCTCGCATCAGCTCTGCCAAAGTCTCACACATCAACACCACATTGCATTTTGTGCTACTGGAGGTTGTAATCAACTGCACAGCACATGGCACTCCACACTAAATTGCATGATGTGTATTTATGCTTGGGACATCGTTGTGCACCCCCCCCCCTTCATGTGTAGTTTCAGCGCAACCAAAATGGCCCGCATCAGCACCACAGTGGTTCCCAAGAGGCTGTTGCTTTTCAATGCTTATGTTCCCAAAACAAATACTTGCTGAATGGCTAACTGCTTGTTGTGAGATCAAGACAGAGTTACAGGCAACCATTTTTGCCCCTCCCCCTCCCCTTGCGCCCCATATGCCTCGCATCAGCTCTGCCAAAGTCTCACACATCAACACCACATTGCATTTTGTGCTACTGGAGGTTGTAATCAACTGCACAGCACATGGCACTCCACACTAAATTGCATGATGTGTATTTATGCTTGGGACATCGTTGTGCACCCCCCCCCCCTTCATGTGTAGTTTCAGCGCAACCAAAATGGCCCGCATCAGCACCACAGTGGTTCCCAAGAGGCTGTTGCTTTTCAATGCTTATGTTCCCAAAACAAATACTTGCTGAATGGCTAACTGCTTGTTGTGAGATCAAGACAGAGTTACAGGCAACCATTTTTGCCCCTCCCCCTCCCCTTGCGCCCCATATGCCTCGCATCAGCTCTGCCAAAGTCTCACACATCAACACCACATTGCATTTTGTGCTACTGGAGGTTGTAATCAACTGCACAGCACATGGCACTCCACACTAAATTGCATGATGTGTATTTATGCTTGGGACATCGTTGTGCACCCCCCCCCCTTCATGTGTAGTTTCAGCGCAACCAAAATGGCCCGCATCAGCACCACAGTGGTTCCCAAGAGGCTGTTGCTTTTCAATGCTTATGTTCCCAGAACAAATACTTGCTGAATGGCTAACTGCTTGTTGTGAGATCAAGACAGAGTTACAGGCAACCATTTTTGCCCCTCCCCCTCCCCTTGCGCCCCATATGCCTCGCATCAGCTCTGCCAAAGTCTCACACATCAACACCACATTGCATTTTGTGCTACTGGAGGTTGTAATCAACTGCACAGCACATGGCACTCCACACTAAATTGCATGATGTGTATTTATGCTTGGGACATCGTTGTGCACCCCCCCCCCTTCATGTGTAGTTTCAGCGCAACCAAAATGGCCCGCATCAGCACCACAGTGGTTCCCAAGAGGCTGTTGCTTTTCAATGCTTATGTTCCCAAAACAAATACTTGCTGAATGGCTAACTGCTTGTTGTGAGATCAAGACAGAGTTACAGGCAACCATTTTTGCCCCTCCCCCTCCCCTTGCGCCCCATATGCCTCGCATCAGCTCTGCCAAAGTCTCACACATCAACACCACATTGCATTTTGTGCTACTGGAGGTTGTAATCAACTGCACAGCACATGGCACTCCACACTAAATTGCATGATGTGTATTTATGCTTGGGACATCGTTGTGCACCCCCCCCCCTTCATGTGTAGTTTCAGCGCAACCAAAATGGCCCGCATCAGCACCACAGTGGTTCCCAAGAGGCTGTTGCTTTTCAATGCTTATGTTCCCAAAACAAATACTTGCTGAATGGCTAACTGCTTGTTGTGAGATCAAGACAGAGTTACAGGCAACCATTTTTGCCCCTCCCCCTCCCCTTGCGCCCCATATGCCTCGCATCAGCTCTGCCAAAGTCTCACACATCAACACCACATTGCATTTTGTGCTACTGGAGGTTGTAATCAACTGCACAGCACATGGCACTCCACACTAAATTGCATGATGTGTATTTATGCTTGGGACATCGTTGTGCACCCCCCCCCCTTCATGTGTAGTTTCAGCGCAACCAAAATGGCCCGCATCAGCACCACAGTGGTTCCCAAGAGGCTGTTGCTTTTCAATGCTTATGTTCCCAGAACAAATACTTGCTGAATGGCTAACTGCTTGTTGTGAGATCAAGACAGAGTTACAGGCAACCATTTTTGCCCCTCCCCCTCCCCTTGCGCCCCATATGCCTCGCATCAGCTCTGCCAAAGTCTCACACATCAACACCACATTGCATTTTGTGCTACTGGAGGTTGTAATCAACTGCACAGCACATGGCACTCCACACTAAATTGCATGATGTGTATTTATGCTTGGGACATCGTTGTGCACCCCCCCCCCTTCATGTGTAGTTTCAGCGCAACCAAAATGGCCCGCATCAGCACCACAGTGGTTCCCAAGAGGCTGTTGCTTTTCAATGCTTATGTTCCCAAAACAAATACTTGCTGAATGGCTAACTGCTTGTTGTGAGATCAAGACAGAGTTACAGGCAACCATTTTTGCCCCTCCCCCTCCCCTTGCGCCCCATATGCCTCGCATCAGCTCTGCCAAAGTCTCACACATCAACACCACATTGCATTTTGTGCTACTGGAGGTTGTAATCAACTGCACAGCACATGGCACTCCACACTAAATTGCATGATGTGTATTTATGCTTGGGACATCGTTGTGCACCCCCCCCCCTTCATGTGTAGTTTCAGCGCAACCAAAATGGCCCGCATCAGCACCACAGTGGTTCCCAAGAGGCTGTTGCTTTTCAATGCTTATGTTCCCAGAACAAATACTTGCTGAATGGCTAACTGCTTGTTGTGAGATCAAGACAGAGTTACAGGCAACCATTTTTGCCCCTCCCCCTCCCCTTGCGCCCCATATGCCTCGCATCAGCTCTGCCAAAGTCTCACACATCAACACCACATTGCATTTTGTGCTACTGGAGGTTGTAATCAACTGCACAGCACATGGCACTCCACACTAAATTGCATGATGTGTATTTATGCTTGGGACATCGTTGTGCACCCCCCCCCCTTCATGTGTAGTTTCAGCGCAACCAAAATGGCCCGCATCAGCACCACAGTGGTTCCCAAGAGGCTGTTGCTTTTCAATGCTTATGTTCCCAGAACAAATACTTGCTGAATGGCTAACTGCTTGTTGTGAGATCAAGACAGAGTTACAGGCAACCATTTTTGCCCCTCCCCCTCCCCTTGCGCCCCATATGCCTCGCATCAGCTCTGCCAAAGTCTCACACATCAACACCACATTGCATTTTGTGCTACTGGAGGTTGTAATCAACTGCACAGCACATGGCACTCCACACTAAATTGCATGATGTGTATTTATGCTTGGGACATCGTTGTGCACCCCCCCCCCTTCATGTGTAGTTTCAGCGCAACCAAAATGGCCCGCATCAGCACCACAGTGGTTCCCAAGAGGCTGTTGCTTTTCAATGCTTATGTTCCCAAAACAAATACTTGCTGAATGGCTAACTGCTTGTTGTGAGATCAAGACAGAGTTACAGGCAACCATTTTTGCCCCTCCCCCTCCCCTTGCGCCCCATATGCCTCGCATCAGCTCTGCCAAAGTCTCACACATCAACACCACATTGCATTTTGTGCTACTGGAGGTTGTAATCAACTGCACAGCACATGGCACTCCACACTAAATTGCATGATGTGTATTTATGCTTGGGACATCGTTGTGCACCCCCCCCCCTTCATGTGTAGTTTCAGCGCAACCAAAATGGCCCGCATCAGCACCACAGTGGTTCCCAAGAGGCTGTTGCTTTTCAATGCTTATGTTCCCAAAACAAATACTTGCTGAATGGCTAACTGCTTGTTGTGAGATCAAGACAGAGTTACAGGCAACCATTTTTGCCCCTCCCCCTCCCCTTGCGCCCCATATGCCTCGCATCAGCTCTGCCAAAGTCTCACACATCAACACCACATTGCATTTTGTGCTACTGGAGGTTGTAATCAACTGCACAGCACATGGCACTCCACACTAAATTGCATGATGTGTATTTATGCTTGGGACATCGTTGTGCACCCCCCCCCCTTCATGTGTAGTTTCAGCGCAACCAAAATGGCCCGCATCAGCACCACAGTGGTTCCCAAGAGGCTGTTGCTTTTCAATGCTTATGTTCCCAGAACAAATACTTGCTGAATGGCTAACTGCTTGTTGTGAGATCAAGACAGAGTTACAGGCAACCATTTTTGCCCCTCCCCCTCCCCTTGCGCCCCATATGCCTCGCATCAGCTCTGCCAAAGTCTCACACATCAACACCACATTGCATTTTGTGCTACTGGAGGTTGTAATCAACTGCACAGCACATGGCACTCCACACTAAATTGCATGATGTGTATTTATGCTTGGGACATCGTTGTGCACCCCCCCCCCCTTCATGTGTAGTTTCAGCGCAACCAAAATGGCCCGCATCAGCACCACAGTGGTTCCCAAGAGGCTGTTGCTTTTCAATGCTTATGTTCCCAAACAAATACTTGCTGAATGGCTAACTGCTTGTTGTGAGATCAAGACAGAGTTACAGGCAACCATTTTTGCCCCTCCCCCTCCCCTTGCGCCCCATATGCCTCGCATCAGCTCTGCCAAAGTCTCACACATCAACACCACATTGCATTTTGTGCTACTGGAGGTTGTAATCAACTGCACAGCACATGGCACTCCACACTAAATTGCATGATGTGTATTTATGCTTGGGACATCGTTGTGCACCCCCCCCCCTTCATGTGTAGTTTCAGCGCAACCAAAATGGCCCGCATCAGCACCACAGTGGTTCCCAAGAGGCTGTTGCTTTTCAATGCTTATGTTCCCAGAACAAATACTTGCTGAATGGCTAACTGCTTGTTGTGAGATCAAGACAGAGTTACAGGCAACCATTTTTGCCCCTCCCCCTCCCCTTGCGCCCCATATGCCTCGCATCAGCTCTGCCAAAGTCTCACACATCAACACCACATTGCATTTTGTGCTACTGGAGGTTGTAATCAACTGCACAGCACATGGCACTCCACACTAAATTGCATGATGTGTATTTATGCTTGGGACATCGTTGTGCACCCCCCCCCCTTCATGTGTAGTTTCAGCGCAACCAAAATGGCCCGCATCAGCACCACAGTGGTTCCCAAGAGGCTGTTGCTTTTCAATGCTTATGTTCCCAAACAAATACTTGCTGAATGGCTAACTGCTTGTTGTGAGATCAAGACAGAGTTACAGGCAACCATTTTTGCCCCTCCCCCTCCCCTTGCGCCCCATATGCCTCGCATCAGCTCTGCCAAAGTCTCACACATCAACACCACATTGCATTTTGTGCTACTGGAGGTTGTAATCAACTGCACAGCACATGGCACTCCACACTAAATTGCATGATGTGTATTTATGCTTGGGACATCGTTGTGCACCCCCCCCCCTTCATGTGTAGTTTCAGCGCAACCAAAATGGCCCGCATCAGCACCACAGTGGTTCCCAAGAGGCTGTTGCTTTTCAATGCTTATGTTCCCAGAACAAATACTTGCTGAATGGCTAACTGCTTGTTGTGAGATCAAGACAGAGTTACAGGCAACCATTTTTGCCCCTCCCCCTCCCCTTGCGCCCCATATGCCTCGCATCAGCTCTGCCAAAGTCTCACACATCAACACCACATTGCATTTTGTGCTACTGGAGGTTGTAATCAACTGCACAGCACATGGCACTCCACACTAAATTGCATGATGTGTATTTATGCTTGGGACATCGTTGTGCACCCCCCCCCCTTCATGTGTAGTTTCAGCGCAACCAAAATGGCCCGCATCAGCACCACAGTGGTTCCCAAGAGGCTGTTGCTTTTCAATGCTTATGTTCCCAGAACAAATACTTGCTGAATGGCTAACTGCTTGTTGTGAGATCAAGACAGAGTTACAGGCAACCATTTTTGCCCCTCCCCCTCCCCTTGCGCCCCATATGCCTCGCATCAGCTCTGCCAAAGTCTCACACATCAACACCACATTGCATTTTGTGCTACTGGAGGTTGTAATCAACTGCACAGCACATGGCACTCCACACTAAATTGCATGATGTGTATTTATGCTTGGGACATCGTTGTGCACCCCCCCCCCTTCATGTGTAGTTTCAGCGCAACCAAAATGGCCCGCATCAGCACCACAGTGGTTCCCAAGAGGCTGTTGCTTTTCAATGCTTATGTTCCCAAAACAAATACTTGCTGAATGGCTAACTGCTTGTTGTGAGATCAAGACAGAGTTACAGGCAACCATTTTTGCCCCTCCCCCTCCCCTTGCGCCCCATATGCCTCGCATCAGCTCTGCCAAAGTCTCACACATCAACACCACATTGCATTTTGTGCTACTGGAGGTTGTAATCAACTGCACAGCACATGGCACTCCACACTAAATTGCATGATGTGTATTTATGCTTGGGACATCGTTGTGCACCCCCCCCCCTTCATGTGTAGTTTCAGCGCAACCAAAATGGCCCGCATCAGCACCACAGTGGTTCCCAAGAGGCTGTTGCTTTTCAATGCTTATGTTCCCAAAACAAATACTTGCTGAATGGCTAACTGCTTGTTGTGAGATCAAGACAGAGTTACAGGCAACCATTTTTGCCCCTCCCCCTCCCCTTGCGCCCCATATGCCTCGCATCAGCTCTGCCAAAGTCTCACACATCAACACCACATTGCATTTTGTGCTACTGGAGGTTGTAATCAACTGCACAGCACATGGCACTCCACACTAAATTGCATGATGTGTATTTATGCTTGGGACATCGTTGTGCACCCCCCCCCCTTCATGTGTAGTTTCAGCGCAACCAAAATGGCCCGCATCAGCACCACAGTGGTTCCCAAGAGGCTGTTGCTTTTCAATGCTTATGTTCCCAAAACAAATACTTGCTGAATGGCTAACTGCTTGTTGTGAGATCAAGACAGAGTTACAGGCAACCATTTTTGCCCCTCCCCCTCCCCTTGCGCCCCATATGCCTCGCATCAGCTCTGCCAAAGTCTCACACATCAACACCACATTGCATTTTGTGCTACTGGAGGTTGTAATCAACTGCACAGCACATGGCACTCCACACTAAATTGCATGATGTGTATTTATGCTTGGGACATCGTTGTGCACCCCCCCCCCTTCATGTGTAGTTTCAGCGCAACCAAAATGGCCCGCATCAGCACCACAGTGGTTCCCAAGAGGCTGTTGCTTTTCAATGCTTATGTTCCCAGAACAAATACTTGCTGAATGGCTAACTGCTTGTTGTGAGATCAAGACAGAGTTACAGGCAACCATTTTTGCCCCTCCCCCTCCCCTTGCGCCCCATATGCCTCGCATCAGCTCTGCCAAAGTCTCACACATCAACACCACATTGCATTTTGTGCTACTGGAGGTTGTAATCAACTGCACAGCACATGGCACTCCACACTAAATTGCATGATGTGTATTTATGCTTGGGACATCGTTGTGCACCCCCCCCCCTTCATGTGTAGTTTCAGCGCAACCAAAATGGCCCGCATCAGCACCACAGTGGTTCCCAAGAGGCTGTTGCTTTTCAATGCTTATGTTCCCAGAACAAATACTTGCTGAATGGCTAACTGCTTGTTGTGAGATCAAGACAGAGTTACAGGCAACCATTTTTGCCCCTCCCCCTCCCCTTGCGCCCCATATGCCTCGCATCAGCTCTGCCAAAGTCTCACACATCAACACCACATTGCATTTTGTGCTACTGGAGGTTGTAATCAACTGCACAGCACATGGCACTCCACACTAAATTGCATGATGTGTATTTATGCTTGGGACATCGTTGTGCACCCCCCCCCCTTCATGTGTAGTTTCAGCGCAACCAAAATGGCCCGCATCAGCACCACAGTGGTTCCCAAGAGGCTGTTGCTTTTCAATGCTTATGTTCCCAAAACAAATACTTGCTGAATGGCTAACTGCTTGTTGTGAGATCAAGACAGAGTTACAGGCAACCATTTTTGCCCCTCCCCCTCCCCTTGCGCCCCATATGCCTCGCATCAGCTCTGCCAAAGTCTCACACATCAACACCACATTGCATTTTGTGCTACTGGAGGTTGTAATCAACTGCACAGCACATGGCACTCCACACTAAATTGCATGATGTGTATTTATGCTTGGGACATCGTTGTGCACCCCCCCCCCTTCATGTGTAGTTTCAGCGCAACCAAAATGGCCCGCATCAGCACCACAGTGGTTCCCAAGAGGCTGTTGCTTTTCAATGCTTATGTTCCCAGAACAAATACTTGCTGAATGGCTAACTGCTTGTTGTGAGATCAAGACAGAGTTACAGGCAACCATTTTTGCCCCTCCCCCTCCCCTTGCGCCCCATATGCCTCGCATCAGCTCTGCCAAAGTCTCACACATCAACACCACATTGCATTTTGTGCTACTGGAGGTTGTAATCAACTGCACAGCACATGGCACTCCACACTAAATTGCATGATGTGTATTTATGCTTGGGACATCGTTGTGCACCCCCCCCCCCTTCATGTGTAGTTTCAGCGCAACCAAAATGGCCCGCATCAGCACCACAGTGGTTCCCAAGAGGCTGTTGCTTTTCAATGCTTATGTTCCCAAAACAAATACTTGCTGAATGGCTAACTGCTTGTTGTGAGATCAAGACAGAGTTACAGGCAACCATTTTTGCCCCTCCCCCTCCCCTTGCGCCCCATATGCCTCGCATCAGCTCTGCCAAAGTCTCACACATCAACACCACATTGCATTTTGTGCTACTGGAGGTTGTAATCAACTGCACAGCACATGGCACTCCACACTAAATTGCATGATGTGTATTTATGCTTGGGACATCGTTGTGCACCCCCCCCCCTTCATGTGTAGTTTCAGCGCAACCAAAATGGCCCGCATCAGCACCACAGTGGTTCCCAAGAGGCTGTTGCTTTTCAATGCTTATGTTCCCAGAACAAATACTTGCTGAATGGCTAACTGCTTGTTGTGAGATCAAGACAGAGTTACAGGCAACCATTTTTGCCCCTCCCCCTCCCCTTGCGCCCCATATGCCTCGCATCAGCTCTGCCAAAGTCTCACACATCAACACCACATTGCATTTTGTGCTACTGGAGGTTGTAATCAACTGCACAGCACATGGCACTCCACACTAAATTGCATGATGTGTATTTATGCTTGGGACATCGTTGTGCACCCCCCCCCCTTCATGTGTAGTTTCAGCGCAACCAAAATGGCCCGCATCAGCACCACAGTGGTTCCCAAGAGGCTGTTGCTTTTCAATGCTTATGTTCCCAAAACAAATACTTGCTGAATGGCTAACTGCTTGTTGTGAGATCAAGACAGAGTTACAGGCAACCATTTTTGCCCCTCCCCCTCCCCTTGCGCCCCATATGCCTCGCATCAGCTCTGCCAAAGTCTCACACATCAACACCACATTGCATTTTGTGCTACTGGAGGTTGTAATCAACTGCACAGCACATGGCACTCCACACTAAATTGCATGATGTGTATTTATGCTTGGGACATCGTTGTGCACCCCCCCCCCTTCATGTGTAGTTTCAGCGCAACCAAAATGGCCCGCATCAGCACCACAGTGGTTCCCAAGAGGCTGTTGCTTTTCAATGCTTATGTTCCCAGAACAAATACTTGCTGAATGGCTAACTGCTTGTTGTGAGATCAAGACAGAGTTACAGGCAACCATTTTTGCCCCTCCCCCTCCCCTTGCGCCCCATATGCCTCGCATCAGCTCTGCCAAAGTCTCACACATCAACACCACATTGCATTTTGTGCTACTGGAGGTTGTAATCAACTGCACAGCACATGGCACTCCACACTAAATTGCATGATGTGTATTTATGCTTGGGACATCGTTGTGCACCCCCCCCCCTTCATGTGTAGTTTCAGCGCAACCAAAATGGCCCGCATCAGCACCACAGTGGTTCCCAAGAGGCTGTTGCTTTTCAATGCTTATGTTCCCAGAACAAATACTTGCTGAATGGCTAACTGCTTGTTGTGAGATCAAGACAGAGTTACAGGCAACCATTTTTGCCCCTCCCCCTCCCCTTGCGCCCCATATGCCTCGCATCAGCTCTGCCAAAGTCTCACACATCAACACCACATTGCATTTTGTGCTACTGGAGGTTGTAATCAACTGCACAGCACATGGCACTCCACACTAAATTGCATGATGTGTATTTATGCTTGGGACATCGTTGTGCACCCCCCCCCCTTCATGTGTAGTTTCAGCGCAACCAAAATGGCCCGCATCAGCACCACAGTGGTTCCCAAGAGGCTGTTGCTTTTCAATGCTTATGTTCCCAAAACAAATACTTGCTGAATGGCTAACTGCTTGTTGTGAGATCAAGACAGAGTTACAGGCAACCATTTTTGCCCCTCCCCCTCCCCTTGCGCCCCATATGCCTCGCATCAGCTCTGCCAAAGTCTCACACATCAACACCACATTGCATTTTGTGCTACTGGAGGTTGTAATCAACTGCACAGCACATGGCACTCCACACTAAATTGCATGATGTGTATTTATGCTTGGGACATCGTTGTGCACCCCCCCCCCTTCATGTGTAGTTTCAGCGCAACCAAAATGGCCCGCATCAGCACCACAGTGGTTCCCAAGAGGCTGTTGCTTTTCAATGCTTATGTTCCCAGAACAAATACTTGCTGAATGGCTAACTGCTTGTTGTGAGATCAAGACAGAGTTACAGGCAACCATTTTTGCCCCTCCCCCTCCCCTTGCGCCCCATATGCCTCGCATCAGCTCTGCCAAAGTCTCACACATCAACACCACATTGCATTTTGTGCTACTGGAGGTTGTAATCAACTGCACAGCACATGGCACTCCACACTAAATTGCATGATGTGTATTTATGCTTGGGACATCGTTGTGCACCCCCCCCCCTTCATGTGTAGTTTCAGCGCAACCAAAATGGCCCGCATCAGCACCACAGTGGTTCCCAAGAGGCTGTTGCTTTTCAATGCTTATGTTCCCAAACAAATACTTGCTGAATGGCTAACTGCTTGTTGTGAGATCAAGACAGAGTTACAGGCAACCATTTTTGCCCCTCCCCCTCCCCTTGCGCCCCATATGCCTCGCATCAGCTCTGCCAAAGTCTCACACATCAACACCACATTGCATTTTGTGCTACTGGAGGTTGTAATCAACTGCACAGCACATGGCACTCCACACTAAATTGCATGATGTGTATTTATGCTTGGGACATCGTTGTGCACCCCCCCCCTTCATGTGTAGTTTCAGCGCAACCAAAATGGCCCGCATCAGCACCACAGTGGTTCCCAAGAGGCTGTTGCTTTTCAATGCTTATGTTCCCAGAACAAATACTTGCTGAATGGCTAACTGCTTGTTGTGAGATCAAGACAGAGTTACAGGCAACCATTTTTGCCCCTCCCCCTCCCCTTGCGCCCCATATGCCTCGCATCAGCTCTGCCAAAGTCTCACACATCAACACCACATTGCATTTTGTGCTACTGGAGGTTGTAATCAACTGCACAGCACATGGCACTCCACACTAAATTGCATGATGTGTATTTATGCTTGGGACATCGTTGTGCACCCCCCCCCCTTCATGTGTAGTTTCAGCGCAACCAAAATGGCCCGCATCAGCACCACAGTGGTTCCCAAGAGGCTGTTGCTTTTCAATGCTTATGTTCCCAAAACAAATACTTGCTGAATGGCTAACTGCTTGTTGTGAGATCAAGACAGAGTTACAGGCAACCATTTTTGCCCCTCCCCCTCCCCTTGCGCCCCATATGCCTCGCATCAGCTCTGCCAAAGTCTCACACATCAACACCACATTGCATTTTGTGCTACTGGAGGTTGTAATCAACTGCACAGCACATGGCACTCCACACTAAATTGCATGATGTGTATTTATGCTTGGGACATCGTTGTGCACCCCCCCCCCCTTCATGTGTAGTTTCAGCGCAACCAAAATGGCCCGCATCAGCACCACAGTGGTTCCCAAGAGGCTGTTGCTTTTCAATGCTTATGTTCCCAGAACAAATACTTGCTGAATGGCTAACTGCTTGTTGTGAGATCAAGACAGAGTTACAGGCAACCATTTTTGCCCCTCCCCCTCCCCTTGCGCCCCATATGCCTCGCATCAGCTCTGCCAAAGTCTCACACATCAACACCACATTGCATTTTGTGCTACTGGAGGTTGTAATCAACTGCACAGCACATGGCACTCCACACTAAATTGCATGATGTGTATTTATGCTTGGGACATCGTTGTGCACCCCCCCCCTTCATGTGTAGTTTCAGCGCAACCAAAATGGCCGCATCAGCACCACAGTGGTTCCCAAGAGGCTGTTGCTTTTCAATGCTTATGTTCCCAGAACAAATACTTGCTGAATGGCTAACTGCTTGTTGTGAGATCAAGACAGAGTTACAGGCAACCATTTTTGCCCCTCCCCCTCCCCTTGCGCCCCATATGCCTCGCATCAGCTCTGCCAAAGTCTCACACATCAACACCACATTGCATTTTGTGCTACTGGAGGTTGTAATCAACTGCACAGCACATGGCACTCCACACTAAATTGCATGATGTGTATTTATGCTTGGGACATCGTTGTGCACCCCCCCCCCTTCATGTGTAGTTTCAGCGCAACCAAAATGGCCCGCATCAGCACCACAGTGGTTCCCAAGAGGCTGTTGCTTTTCAATGCTTATGTTCCCAAAACAAATACTTGCTGAATGGCTAACTGCTTGTTGTGAGATCAAGACAGAGTTACAGGCAACCATTTTGCCCCTCCCCCTCCCCTTGCGCCCCATATGCCTCGCATCAGCTCTGCCAAAGTCTCACACATCAACACCACATTGCATTTTGTGCTACTGGAGGTTGTAATCAACTGCACAGCACATGGCACTCCACACTAAATTGCATGATGTGTATTTATGCTTGGGACATCGTTGTGCACCCCCCCCCTTCATGTGTAGTTTCAGCGCAACCAAAATGGCCCGCATCAGCACCACAGTGGTTCCCAAGAGGCTGTTGCTTTTCAATGCTTATGTTCCCAGAACAAATACTTGCTGAATGGCTAACTGCTTGTTGTGAGATCAAGACAGAGTTACAGGCAACCATTTTTGCCCCTCCCCCTCCCCTTGCGCCCCATATGCCTCGCATCAGCTCTGCCAAAGTCTCACACATCAACACCACATTGCATTTTGTGCTACTGGAGGTTGTAATCAACTGCACAGCACATGGCACTCCACACTAAATTGCATGATGTGTATTTATGCTTGGGACATCGTTGTGCACCCCCCCCCCCTTCATGGTAGTTTCAGCGCAACCAAAATGGCCCGCATCAGCACCACAGTGGTTCCCAAGAGGCTGTTGCTTTTCAATGCTTATGTTCCCAGAACAAATACTTGCTGAATGGCTAACTGCTTGTTGTGAGATCAAGACAGAGTTACAGGCAACCATTTTTGCCCCTCCCCCTCCCCTTGCGCCCCATATGCCTCGCATCAGCTCTGCCAAAGTCTCACACATCAACACCACATTGCATTTTGTGCTACTGGAGGTTGTAATCAACTGCACAGCACATGGCACTCCACACTAAATTGCATGATGTGTATTTATGCTTGGGACATCGTTGTGCACCCCCCCCCTTCATGTGTAGTTTCAGCGCAACCAAAATGGCCCGCATCAGCACCACAGTGGTTCCCAAGAGGCTGTTGCTTTTCAATGCTTATGTTCCCAGAACAAATACTTGCTGAATGGCTAACTGCTTGTTGTGAGATCAAGACAGAGTTACAGGCAACCATTTTTGCCCCTCCCCCTCCCCTTGCGCCCCATATGCCTCGCATCAGCTCTGCCAAAGTCTCACACATCAACACCACATTGCATTTTGTGCTACTGGAGGTTGTAATCAACTGCACAGCACATGGCACTCCACACTAAATTGCATGATGTGTATTATGCTTGGGACATCGTTGTGCACCCCCCCCCTTCATGTGTAGTTTCAGCGCAACCAAAATGGCCCGCATCAGCACCACAGTGGTTCCCAAGAGGCTGTTGCTTTTCAATGCTTATGTTCCCAAAACAAATACTTGCTGAATGGCTAACTGCTTGTTGTGAGATCAAGACAGAGTTACAGGCAACCATTTTTGCCCCTCCCCCTCCCCTTGCGCCCCATATGCCTCGCATCAGCTCTGCCAAAGTCTCACACATCAACACCACATTGCATTTTGTGCTACTGGAGGTTGTAATCAACTGCACAGCACATGGCACTCCACACTAAATTGCATGATGTGTATTTATGCTTGGGACATCGTTGTGCACACCCCCCCCTTCATGTGTAGTTTCAGCGCAACCAAAATGGCCCGCATCAGCACCACAGTGGTTCCCAGAGGCTGTTGCTTTTCAATGCTTATGTTCCCAAAACAAATACTTGCTGAATGGCTAACTGCTTGTTGTGAGATCAAGACAGAGTTACAGGCAACCATTTTTGCCCCTCCCCCTCCCCTTGCGCCCATATGCCTCGCATCAGCTCTGCCAAAGTCTCACACATCAACACCACATTGCATTTTGTGCTACTGGAGGTTGTAATCAACTGCACAGCACATGGCACTCCACACTAAATTGCATGATGTGTATTTATGCTTGGGACATCGTTGTGCACCCCCCCCCCCTTCATGTGTAGTTTCAGCGCAACCAAAATGGCCGCATCAGCACCACAGTGGTTCCCAAGAGGCTGTTGCTTTTCAATGCTTATGTTCCCAGAACAAATACTTGCTGAATGGCTAACTGCTTGTTGTGAGATCAAGACAGAGTTACAGGCAACCATTTTTGCCCCTCCCTCCCCTTGCGCCCCATATGCCTCGCATCAGCTCTGCCAAAGTCTCACACATCAACACCACATTGCATTTTGTGCTACTGGAGGTTGTAATCAACTGCACAGCACATGGCACTCCACACTAAATTGCATGATGTGTATTTATGCTTGGGACATCGTTGTGCACCCCCCCCCTTCATGTGTAGTTTCAGCGCAACCAAAATGGCCCGCATCAGCACCACAGTGGTTCCCAAGAGGCTGTGCTTTTCAATGCTTATGTTCCCAGAACAAATACTTGCTGAATGGCTACTGCTTGTTGTGAGATCAAGACAGAGTTACAGGCAACCATTTTTGCCCCTCCCCTCCCCTTGCGCCCATATGCCTCGCATCAGCTCTGCCAAAGTCTCACACATCAACACCACATTGCATTTTGTGCTACTGGAGGTTGTAATCAACTGCACAGCACATGGCACTCCACACTAAATTGCATGATGTGTATTTATGCTTGGGACATCGTTGTGCACCCCCCCCCTTCATGTGTAGTTTCAGCGCAACCAAAATGGGCCGCATCAGCACCACAGTGGTTCCCAGAGGCTGTTGCTTTTCAATGCTTATGTTCCCAGAACAAATACTTGCTGAATGGCTAACTGCTTGTTGTGAGATCAAGACAGAGTTACAGGCAACCATTTTTGCCCCTCCCCTCCCCTTGCGCCCCATATGCCTCGCATCAGCTCTGCCAAAGTCTCACACATCAACACCACATTGCATTTTGTGCTACTGGAGGTTGTAATCAACTGCACAGCACATGGCACTCCACACTAAATTGCATGATGTGTATTTATGCTTGGGACATCGTTGTGCACCCCCCCCCCCTTCATGTGTAGTTTCAGCGCAACCAAAATGGCCCGCATCAGCACCACAGTGGTTCCCAAGAGGCTGTTGCTTTTCAATGCTTATGTTCCCAGAACACAATACTTGCTGAATGGCTAACTGCTTGTTGTGAGATCAAGACAGAGTTACAGGCAACCATTTTTGCCCTCCCCTCCCCTTGCGCCCCATATGCCTCGCATCAGCTCTGCCAAAGTCTCACACATCAACACCACATTGCATTTTGTGCTACTGGAGGTTGTAATCAACTGCACAGCACATGGCACTCCACACTAAATGCATGATGTGTATTTATGCTTGGGACATCGTTGTGCACCCCCCCCTCATGTGTAGTTTCAGCGCAACCAAAATGGCCCGCATCAGCACCACAGTGGTTCCCAAGAGGCTGTTGCTTTTCAATGCTTATGTTCCCAGAACAAATACTTGCTGAATGGCTAACTGCTTGTTGTGAGATCAAGACAGAGTTACAGGCAACCATTTTTGCCCCTCCCCTCCTTGCGCCCATATGCCTCGCATCAGCTCTGCCAAAGTCTCACACATCAACACCACATTGCATTTTGTGCTACTGGAGGTTGTAATCAACTGCACAGCACATGGCACTCCACACTAAATTGCATGATGTGTATTTATGCTTGGGACATCGTTGTGCACCCCCCCCCCTTCATGTGTAGTTTCAGCGCAACCAAAATGGCCCGCATCAGCACCACAGTGGTTCCCAAGAGGCTGTTGTTTCAATGCTTATGTTCCAAGAACAAATACTTGCTGAATGGCTAACTGCTTGTTGTGAGATCAAGACAGAGTTACAGGCAACCATTTTGCCCCTCCCTCCCTTGCGCCCCATATGCCTCGCATCAGCTCTGCCAAAGTCTCACACATCAACACCACATTGCATTTTGTGCTACTGGAGGTTGTAATCAACTGCACAGCACATGGCACTCCACACTAAATTGCATGATGTGTATTTATGCTTGGGACATCGTTGTGCACCCCCCCCCTTCATGTGTAGTTTCAGCGCAACCAAAATGGCCCGCATCAGCACCACAGTGGTTCCCAAGAGGCTGTTGCTTTTCAATGCTTATGTTCCCAGAACAAATACTTGCTGAATGGCTAACTGCTTGTTGTGAGATCAAGACAGAGTTACAGGCAACCATTTTGCCCCTCCCCCTCCCTTGCGCCCCATATGCCTCGCATCAGCTCTGCCAAAGTCTCACACATCAACACACATTGCATTTTGTGCTACTGGAGGTTGTAATCAACTGCACAGCACATGGCACTCCACACTAAATTGCATGATGTGTATTTATGCTTGGGACATCGTTGTGCACCCCCCCCCCTTCATGTGTAGTTTCAGCGCAACCAAAATGGCCCGCATCAGCACCACAGTGGTTCCCAAGAGGCTGTTGCTTTTCAATGCTTATGTTCCAAAAAAAATACTTGCTGAATGGCTAACTGCTGTTGTGAGATCAAGACAGAGTTACAGGCAACCATTTTTGCCCTCCCCCTCCCCTTGCGCCCCATATGCCTCGCATCAGCTCTGCCAAAGTCTCACACATCAACACCACATTGCATTTTGTGCTACTGGAGGTTGTAATCAACTGCACAGCACATGGCACTCACACTAAATTGCATGATGTGTATTTATGCTTGGGACATCGTTGTGCACCCCCCCCCTTCATGTGTGTTCAGCGCAACCAAAATGGCCGCATCAGCACCACAGTGGTTCCCAAGAGGCTGTTGCTTTTCAATGCTTATGTTCCCAGAACAAATACTTGCTGAATGGCTAATGCTTGTTGTGAGATCAAGACAGAGTTACAGGCAACCATTTTTGCCCTCCCCCTCCCCTGCGCCCCATATGCCTCGCATCAGCTCTGCCAAAGTCTCACACATCAACACCACATTGCATTTTGTGCTACTGGAGGTTGTAATCAAACTGCACAGCACATGGCACTCCACACTAAATTGCATGATGTGTATTTATGCTTGGGACATCGTTGTGCACCCCCCCCTTATGTGTAGTTCAGCGCAACCAAAATGGCCCGCATCAGCACACAGTGGTTCCCAAGAGGCTGTTGCTTTTCAATGCTTATGTTCCCAGAACAAATACTTGCTGAATGGCTAACTGCTTGTTGTGTGAGATCAAGACAGAGTTACAGGCAACCATTTTTGCCCCTCCCCTCCCTTGCGCCCCATATGCCTCGCATCAGCTCTGCCAAAGTCTCACACATCAAACACATTGCATTTTGTGCTACTGGAGGTTGTAATCAACTGCACAGCACATGGCACTCCACACTAAATTGCATGATGTGGTATTTATGCTTGGGACATCGTTGTGCACCCCCCCCAACCTCATGTGAGTTTCAGCGCAACCAAATGCGCCGCATCAGCACCACAGTGGTTCCCAAGAGGCTGTTGCTTTTCAATGCTTATGTTCCAAAACAATACTTGCTGAATGGCTAACTGCTTGTTGTGAGATCAAGACAGAGTACAGGCAACCATTTTTGCCCTCCCTCCCCTTGCGCCCCATATGCCTCGCATCAGCTCTGCCAAAGTCTCACACATCAACACCACATTGCATTTTGTGCTACTGGAGGTTGTAATCAACTGCACAGCACATGGCACTCCACACTAAATTGCATGATGTGTTTTAGCTTGGGACATCGTTGTGCACCCCCCCCCCTTCATGTGTAGTTTCAGCGCAACCAAAATGGCCCGCATCAGCACCACAGTGGTTCCCAAGAGGCTGTTGCTTTTCAATGCTTATGTTCCCAAAACAAATACTTGCTGAATGGCTACTGCTTGTTGTGAGATCAAGACAG